>PVJO010012039.1:0-56300 GCA_004026905.1 Hystrix cristata | reverse complement strand
GATGGTGTGCAGAGGAGAGGAGTACTAGAAAGAAAGAAGGGGAAAAGCAGAAAGGCAACAGGGGAAAGAGAGGGGAAAGGGAAAATATGGAAAATGATGAATGAACCTGATATAAATAGGGGGGGAGGGAGGAGAGGGGAGGGGCGGGGGAGAGGGGGAGAACCAAGATGCACCATGTATAGGTACAGAATAAATGTAATGAATGTGATCATTGTATGTAGAATGTACCAATACATGCTCTTGGTTTAAAATAAATAAAAAAAATAAAATAAAATTGCCACAGTTGGTAAACTGGAATGTGATACTGTTAGAAAGGTATACATAAATTGGTGCATTAACTCAAGTGACTGACAGGCTCAAAATTATGGCTTTGCATGGGTCTTTCTGGAAATTCAATGAACTAAGAAAGCTGATGAAAGTCTGAAACAGTACACTAGCTTGAAAAAAATAAAACAAAAAAGCTAGGGAAATTTTTTTGGAAGAATATAAAAAAGTATTCCTCTACTACAGCTTAAGGATAGAAAAAGTGAGAATAAAACTCAGAATAGGAAAGACTAGCAAAGCCCAGAGAAGACTGCATTCCCAAACCCAGTAAATCTGATAAATATGGTTAAGGTTCTGATTCAGAAGAAGAGAGACTCTGAAAGGTTTGAGGAAGGTTTATTAGTCACTTTCTCATTGCTGGTACAAAATATCTGACACTCACAATTTAAAAGAGGAGAGATTTATTTTGGCTTGAAGTTTATTCTACAGTTGGCTGGCTCCAAAGCAAAAATGGCAGAAGAAAGCTGCTCAACCCATGGCAGACAGGAAGCAGGGAGCAAAGGGAGAATCCAGGGACAAGAATACAGCCGTCTAGGCCACATCCCCAGTGACCTACCACTAAACACCTACCTACTATCAGCACATTTAGTTACTCACCTCATCATTACATGAGTTCACTAGTAAGTGTGGCATCCCCACGATTCAGTCACCTTCCAAATACATGAGACTTTTGGGAGAAGGATTTCCATAGTGATTATACTAGTTTTGATTCCCACAAACAATGTAGAAGGGTTTGTCTCCCTCGCCTCAAGCCTGGCCAGCATTAGTTTTGTTTGATTTCTTGATGATTGCCCTTCTTCCTGGAGTAAGATGAAATCTTAGTGTAGTTTTACATTGCATTTCTCTAATGACCAGAGATGTCCATTTTTTCATTTGTACTTCTTCTTCTGGAAAGTGTCTATTTTTTTTCTCCATTTTTGATTGGATCTTTTATATTTGGGGGGGTCTAATTTTTTTTTTAGTTCTTCATATATTCTAGATGGTATTCCTTTGTCCAAGGAATCGATGGCAATTTTCTCCTATTCTGTAGATTATCTCTTAGCTCTGTTGGTTGTTGCCTTTGCTGCGCAGAAGCTTCTTAGTTTGATATGATCCCATTCGTTGATTCTTGATGTTGTTTCTTGTGAAATTGGGGTTCTGTTCAGAAAGCCCTTGCCTATGCCTTCGACTTCAAAATGTTGCCTTTTATTTCTTCCAGCAGTGTTTCTGTTTTAATACTTAGATTTTTATCCATTTTGATTTTAGTTTAGTACATGGTGAGAAATATGATTTCTAGCTTCACTCTCCTACATGTGGATAGCCAGTTTTCCCAGCACCATTTGTTAAAGAGGCTGTCTTTCCTCCAACTTTGGTCCCTTTGTCAAAGATCAGATGCCTGAATGTGGCCAGGGTTGTTCCTGCATCCTCTACTCTTTTCCACAGACTCACATGTCTGTTTTTGTGCTAGTGCCTTGCTGTTTTTATTTACTGTAGCTTTGTAATATAACTTGAAATCCAGGATTGTGTTGCTTTCTGCTTTGCTCTTATTGCCCAGGATTGTTTTTACTATTCTGCATTTCTTCTGGTTCTATGTAAATTATATGAATTTTTTCTTTTATCTAGGTCTGCAAAAACTGTTTCTGGTATTTTGATTGGGATTGCATTAAATATATATGCCAGTGTGGAAGTATGGCCATTTTGATAATATTGATTCAGCCCATTCAAATAACAGGGTATGTTTTTTCCATTTTCTGATGTTCTCTTTGATCTTATCAGAGTACTTCAGCTTTTGATCTTCAGCAAAGATCTTTTACTTTCTTGGTTAGTTAATTCCTAAATATTTAATTTTCCTTGATGGTATTATGAATGGTGTTGTTTTCCTAATTTCTTTTCAGTGAGTTCAGTATTGAAATATAGGAGTATGACTGATTTTTGTGTGCTGATTTTATATCCTGCTACCTTGCTAAATTGGGTTCTTAATTTTAGGAGTCTTCAGTGGAATTTTTCAGGTCTTCTATGTAAAGTATCATGTCATATATAAGCAATAATAATCTGACTTCTTTTTCTATAGATATAGCCTTTTTTTTTCCTTTTCTTGTTTGATTGCTCTGATTAACATTTTAAGTACTATATTGAACAATACTGGTGATAGAGGACGACCTTGTTTTGTTTCTGATTTTAGCAGGAAAACCTTCAGTTCTTCCCTATTTAATATGATGTTGGTCATTGGTTTGTCATAAATTGCTTTTTAAGTCTCAGATAAACTAGATATAATTAATGGAATACTAATGTATGAGAGTAATGAAGAGTCTTGCAATCAACTTGAAGAAAGAGAACCCTATATAACAATCAAAATGCCTACAATATAAGCAAACAAAAAACATTTCAAAAATATAGCTTTTTAAAAACCTGCAGGGAGAAGGGGGAAAAGAAGGAAGGAAAAAACAAAAGAAAGGGGAAAGGGAAAAAACTGGAAAAAATGTAAATAAACCTGCTGTAAAGAGGGAAGGGTAGGGGAGCAGAAGGGAGGGGTGGGGAAGGGGGGAACCAAGATACACCATGTATAGGTACAAAATAACCACGATGAATGTGATCATTATGTATACAATGTACCAATACATGTTCTTGGTAAAACAATTTAAAAAAAAATTTCTGTAAGAAACTTAATAAAAAGAAGAAAATGAAGAAAAAATAAAAATAAAAAAATAAGTAAAAATCTGCAAACTGAGGAAAGAATAAATCTAAGTTAATAAAAACACAGTGGCTTTCTTCAGATGCAAGTCCTTGACTTTGGACTTCCCAGCCTCCTGACCTGTAAGAAATAAATCACCGTTCTTTGCAAATTCCCTCATCTCTTGTAATCGGTAATAGCAGTAGAGAACAGGTAAAGATCACAGAAAATAGAGTCTAAGGACATTTGACATGAACGATAGAAAAAAAGATTTAAAAATGAACAGAACATATGAATCTATGGGACAAAATAAAAGATTTGATTTATAGATAACTGGAATTGTCAAAAAGAAAATACAAATTGTCAGGAAGACAATACAACAGAAAAATATTTGAAGACATACAGAACAAACATTTCTCAATTTTAAACATGAGATTTCAAAACCAAAAGATAAATTTAAAGGAAGTCATCCTAGGCATTTCATCTTCCAGTTTCCCAAATCCATACAATATAAATATTTCAACCAAATAGAAACAGCCTATTTTGTATAGAGGAACAATATTTAAACTGGCAACTTGTCAAAAGAGGGATAGTATAATTGAGGTAGGGGGTAAGCAGTTACCTTTGAAACTAGAAACATGAAGTTCAAAAGAGGACTCACCAAGAGAAATGTTCATGACACAGTAGGAGTGAGAAGCCAGAACAGAGTGAATTAAATGTTGCCTTGTTTCTTAAATGTCATGTATAACAGTAGGTGAAAGTAGAATTATTTGGGCACCATAATAGAGGCGAAAAATGAAGAAAAATAGAGAAGAGAATGTAGAAAGGGTCCTTTTTAAAGCACTTACTTATAATACTCTCCTGTATAGCTCTTACATACAAATAATGCAATAAAATATAGCAGCCAAAACTGTCACATTAATGTGACATTCATTACCACATCAACATGACTTCCATTACCTAAAACTCTAACAAAGAAACATGCTAGTCTCACTGGTCAGCTGCTGAAAAGCAATGGCTTGGACAACATGATTCAGTGTGATATATTATCCAAAAATTTTATTAGAAAAAGTAAATATATTTTACTTCCAGTTGAATACAGTAGGTCAATTCAAAATTTGAAATCACAGAAAATGTTACAACAACCTGTTCTGGTTGATGTAGACCTATACTGAAAGAATGTTTTAAATGTTCTTAAACTGACGTTTACCTTAATGAAAAATATTAATGGCTGTATTTTATCTCATTGCTGTCATCATTGAAAAGACAAGATTAGGAAAACTACTTGAAAAAATTAGATAAATGTGCCTTTCAATTAGTTTTTTATGATATGGCCACAAGACATTTTTAAAGAAAGAAAATTAAATTTCAGTTAACTGGGGAATGGGTAACTTTATTAACAATCTGTGATTATTTAAATGACAAAAGAAAATAAATGTGTCAGTAAGCATAATTAAAAGTATGCTAGAATTATTAAGCATTAGCATGACTTGCATGTCTATCATGCAGTAATTGACCCAATCCATCATCTGATTTTGATTTAACACTCAGGTTCTAACCTTTGTAAACAGAAGGTGCACAGCTACATTTGCAGAATGATGTCATAGTTCACAATCGAGGGCCTCTTAGCCCTGTTCAATCAGCATTTACCCCAGACCTACCCTGACACTCCCCAAATCATCACATAAGGTTATATTGTTCCCTTAATCTCAGGGCAACAGAGCCCGTGTTAATAATGGAAACAAATGTTCAATGTGTTCAAGTTGATGAGTATAGACTTTTAGCCTATGACAATTAACCACCATAATGTGCCTGTATGGAGTGCCCTTGGCACACTTTGGAGGAGCTCAGGGTAAATTAGATTCTTAATCACACATTTAACAGAAGTCAGTCAATAGTGGTTGACATAATGTTCAGAATGCCCTTATAAATAGTAAAGTTTTAGAGTGACCATTTCTATAACAGACTGAACCGACACACCACACAATGGGGTTTTGGCCTTCTTAGCAGATGGGGCTCTTTTGGTATTTGTCTTGAAAACTGCATAGTTGAAAATGCATTCAGTTTAGAATAAAATGGTATGTTTTTTGTGGAAGAGCAGGCTTATTGTTTGATTCAGACAAAGAACCCTTTATCTGGCAAGTGACTTATCATCCTATGTCCAATGTAAGCTATGTAAAGAATGACTTTTCCTTAAAGCAAGTTTAGCATATTTGCAATTGTCTTTGGTCAGATGGGAAAGTTTCTGGCTCAAATACTGGAATTGTATCTTGTGGCTTATACAATCCACAAGCTGATTCTGTGTAGGAAAGCAAAAATATTAAGAAGAGCGTTTGCTTTTTGTTTTCATTTTTCCCCCTTTTGGCTCCATAGGATAACTGTGCCAGCATCGATTTTAAGAAACATTGAGGAAAACCCACTACATGGATAAGTAACAGAGTTCACCATTTATCTGGGAACTCGGTACATTTACCTTCTTTTCCAGACAGATTATGGTCTCAAATTCCTAAACATGACTCCCTCTGGGTTAAGAATGTCTTTTCATCCAGCTTCTGGCATTTTGATGCAAAGTGTTGTATATCTGTTCTTAATAAAGCTTCCAACGCTTTTGCTGCCATCCAACACTAAACTACTCCTGGTAAACTTTACATTGTTCTTTCATGCTTCAAACTGTCCTGAATGTTCCTATTTTGCCAAAATTCTGCCTTTTCAATATTAAGAATACGGTATCCTCCTCCTAAAAACCTCTAAATGTGAACAAATATTACTGGAGAGTGTTTGACATATACTGGCACAACCCCATGGACAAAATTATTACAACTTTTGGGCTGTGAGTATAGCTCAGTGGTAGAACATTTTTCCAGCATGTAGGTGATCTTAGATTGAATCCCTGGCACCAGACAAAAAAGAAAATCAGTAACTTTCCTGAGCACAACACTGACTATTGAGAATATTATAAAATTCTCAATATTTCTTGTCCCATATATGCTTGCAAATCAATAACATTGAAAGCCAAAAGAAAATATTCAGAAACCCACCCTGATTTGTACCAATTTACCCTGCCAAATAGCCCCAGAAGGGCCCATAGGAAGTTCCTATGGAAAGGACTCAAGCAAACAGTCTTTTTCTTTTTTTCTTTTTGAGGGGAAGTGCTGGGAATCAAACTCAAGGCCCCGCATTTGCTAGGCGAGTGCTCTACCACTGAGCTAAATCCCCAACCTCTCAAGCAAACCATCTTAAAGAAATATTTTCTTTTAATTTTGGCCTAAAAGGGGTCCGGGACACTGGGAAGGCCTTGATCTTCTCCAGGGACTCCAAGCATCTCCAGCCTCTCAAATTCTTTAATCAGCTGTGGGAAACATGGCATCTGCCTCCACCAGGAGCTACACATTTCACACAGACACATTTTTGAACATCAGAACATTCCAAGTCATAAGGTGGGGTGAAAAATAAGGAAAGAAGGTAAAGGAATATAACCTGGGCTGGTCTGATTTCTCCATGCATTTGTCCTCATTGTTTGCCTTTGGATTTTAAGCCTATTTTAATAAATTTGTCATTTTCATGCTGTCACAGAGCATGAAAATCTTAGTGAATTTCGTGGTTTGTTTTTTTTTTTAACAATTCCTACTAGATATCATTTCCATTTCCTTTTTTTCCCTCGCTTTGAGATTATGTTGAGGGATACAGCATAGAATCCTTGTCTTGCGGAATAGTTACACTTTCCTTGTGTCCCTCTATTCCTGGGCACTAAACTCCTGCCCAGATTCACGCCCTTTTTCAGAAATAGAAAAATGTTTGGTCCGTCAACATATAAAACACAATTCCCGAATCTTGTCCAGGGTGGATTGAATTAGTATAGATCCTTTAAACTCTCGTCTTTTCAAGTGGTTCTCAAGTTCATTTTTCATCAGAATCCTCTACAGCACTTGTCAAAATAGATTCTTGGGTCCTATTCTTGGAGTTTCTAATTCCAGAATTTACAATTTTAACAAATCCCAAGGTTATGACAATACTGGGCCAACCTCAGAGTTTGAAAATCACTAGGGTAGTATATAAGAAAACAGGATCCACAGCAAAGAATTAATGATGTTAGACTTGGTATTTAAAAATTTCAATATTAACCATGATGAGTTTTATGTAACTTAGTGATGTATGACAGACAAACATAAATCACATATTTATGTTTTACTCCTAAGTGAAATTATCAATTTGTCCCAGGTTTTCTTACATCTGTGTACACAAGGAAAATCAATAGATATATATTTATATTGCTCTTTAAGGTACTCTCTGGTGAAAAGTTGGTTTTTAAATGCCTTGTGACCTATTTGAATTTGCCAACATGTGCTATTTCTTTTCACTATAAAAAATTCTGATTGCACAGTGATTGTGAAATCAATTAGAAATAATGACCTACTTTTATCTTAGCTATAAGCGCTAATATTCTTAAGATAACAAAGGCTCTCAAAGAAAAAGTGACCAAAATCCATTGGGCCATCAGTTACTCATTCTTGTGTACACTCACCCCTGCTCTGAAATTATATCTCAGATATTTTTCTCTCACATGTCTTTCAAAATGTCCTTCTCTCTTTCATTTATCAATTAAATTCATTCTTGACATCTTATAAAAATTTTGCCCCATTGTTCATAATATTATGCCTCCAAAGTGTGATCATCAGAACTCAAGAAATTTTTCCTCCCTCGACCAAAGGAAAGTAGTATTAGATATTTGAAACACTTTAACCTTTGGTGACAGTAGTCACTTGCAAAGGCTTTTCACTCTGCCAGGAAATGAATGATGGAAAAATATCATCCTAATACTAGTACTTCTTTGAAATATCAGTGATCAAATCACATGCCAAGTTGAGGTCATGTTAAAAATTTGAAAACAACATCATTGCAAAACTATTACATATCTCAAATGAACTGACAAAATTATTATGTGACTTGTAGTAAGGAACTATTTTCTGCCTTTATGCAGGTGAGTGTTTAAAATATGCAGAACCCATATTCATCTGTCTTTCTTCAGGCAACATTTAAAAGCAGACATTTCACTCCAGAAAATCTGGAAAATACTGAGAGTCACAGGGAAGAATATTATCTGAAAACTTTACACTCGAATAAACATGCACTTTTACACAGTAGTTTACCATAAAGCAGACTGAAGAAGTCTAAAGAAATAAAATTAAAATAAAAGAGAACTTATTTCACTGTAGAAAGCTGCAGAGTTCTTGACTGCTTAGCTGTTGGAGAAAAGAAAGAAGGGTTTTTCTTTTCTCTCAAAAGTGAGAGGGCTTTGAAAGGACTTGGTGGCATTTGGCATACATTTCATGAAATGAGTGTACACAGGAACTGGGATCTGAAACCCACTTGAGAAACCACTTGCAAAAAGCTGTGACAGGAGAAAATGAAGGAGGCAATGGGGGCATCTACACTCCTCTGCTTAGTGTGGTAACAATGCATGAGGTCCTCTGTAGTCCCTGTGGATAAGGTATCGGGCTGGGGACTTAGAAGAATTTTAGCAATCAGAGGAAATGGGATTGCCTCAGAGGTAGGAGTAGGGAGAATGGTGCCGTGCCCACGTCAGGGAACTACGGTAACCAGAGATCCCTGTGGTTTTCAACCCAAGACCACCAAATAGCTCCCAGAGATATTTTTGAATCCACTTATTCAGAAAGGTTTCAATGTTGAGTCATAAATGTATCTATAAAACAGCAGTCCTGTTTCTCACCTCTCTCTTCCCCACTCTCTCAAGGGTGTTTGAAAAACCTTGGCTAAAAAGCTCAGAGGAGAAGAAAAGAATGTTGGGAGGGAGAGAGCTGACCACCCATTTCCCATCAGAAGTCTCTGGATTCTTAATGGAAAGAGAGATATCTTTAATTGTACTCATAATTTGGAGTGTGGACTGTGGAAATCATCATTTTAATTACTGAAATCATATCACAACTAAAAGTGAGTAGTAGACATTTTATAGCCAGACTACAAGAAAAGCCATGAACCCTCCCTTGGGTTTTCCTCTAAGAAACGGGGGAAAATTAGGTAACGCAGAGGAAAAGGACAAAGTCACTCTCTTTTAATCTCTGGGGAATCTTGTTTTCTTCAGTATAGTAACAATGCATTATATTTCAATATACAATTTTCTTAAAATACAATTAACTAATTGTCTAAACTGTTTCCATCTTATCAACCTTTTTTAATTTTTTTTTTGACAAAGTCTCGCTCTGTAATTCAGACTGGCCTTGAACTACTCACTATGTAGACAGGTTGGCCTTGAATTTGTCGCAATCCTCCTGCCTCAGCCTCCAGAGTTCTAGGATCACAGGCATGTTCCACCACGCCCACCCAGCACTATCTTTTAGCACCACTTACCCCCCACAGGGTGCACTGCTCCACAGACACTGCAATACCGGGTCTATGTGTGGAGTGGGCGGAGTGAGCTCCTATTCCATCTCCCAGCTCCAAAAAGCCATTTACAATAGTTCTCTTGGATAGAGAATGTATCAAATATTAAACTGATAAGAACAGATACTACACTTGATCTTAGCCAAAAGCCCAAAACAATTATTGTCAACCATTCTTGAAAATCTCCACAACATAGATACTATTTTCTTTATCTTCTTTATGCTAATGCTTATGACACTGATAGTTATGAAATTCTTTCTTATTGAAAAATAAGATTAAACATTTTATTTAAATACAGTACTTGAAATATAAACATAGTTGAAGACCAATACATATATATATGAATAAATGGATGGACAAAACACCCTTTTGCTCCTGCATTCTCTCCAAGTGAAAAAAATTACAGAAACAAAATCCTCTTGGTAATACCTTGTTTTAAAATAAGTCCTCAATTATGTTTCCCTACTTTAAAACCTATCAAAAATCTTGAGGTTCAACCACTTCAGGAATACTAGAAGTACAATCAGTGCTTTGCCATATCTGTGTGATAAGAAGACACACATAGGGGCCAGGGATTTAGCTCAGTGGTTAGAGTGCTAGCCTCATAAGCACAAGGCCCTGAGTTCGAACCCCAGCACCAAAAAAAAAAAAAAAAAAAGACACACATAGAAGCTAAAAGATAGAAAGCCCAAACATAAATGGAGTATAGATTCGTATTATTACGAGTAAATACTGATTAATGCTATTAGTTTCTAGAATTAAGGAGAGGGGAAGTATGGCCAGAGAGAGGCACAGGTAGCTGCCATGAGAAGCAGCAGTTTGCTCATAGCAAGGCCTAAATAATCCTGAATTGTTTAGAGTCACAGGGCTAAGAGGCATGAAGTAGGAGATGAGGCATGAGGATTGTGAGTCTCATCATGGCTAGATTTGAATCAATTTTCTCAGTTATACTCCCGTAACAGTGAAATCGTCTGTCTCAGCAGTAAAACTCTAGACAAATTGTTGTCTGACACTCGGGCCTTTTCTAAGGACGCTAAAAAGCTCATACCTTTGTGGGATTTGTTAAATGTTTTCAAAACAAGGTTCCGCAGTGGATGAGAAAGAAACGAAGTACAAGAAAATGAGACTCTCAGTCTCAAAGGAGTAGGTGGCAGGTGCTGCCATTACGGCTAAAGACAGAGGAAGGGAATGGATAATGGTTACGTGCCAAGGCCACTGCCTTGGCAATTCCTCCTCCTCTCCCACCCAGTTCCAACCTTCCTCACGCTCCAGTCACTTTCACAGAGAGCTAAGATTCCCGAATTGAACTTAGGCTAGTTGTCTAGCTCTAAAGTGATTAATTTATAATTCTCAAAGGAAAATTTGTTCTTACAAAATCATTCAAATCCAAAAAACTACAGATAACCCTTCAAAATGTATGAATAGAGAGTTGTTGCAGCCAATTTTGGATGACATCCAACAGTATGACTTTTTTTCCTTTGATTACAAAGACAGTTTTATGACAATGGCAGGCACACAGCTTTCTCCATCATTCTAAAAGTCTTCCTGTCTTTCTTGTTCCCACACGTTAAACCAGCAGTGCGTGACTTACAGTTTGACTTGCTTCCTTTTTTGCAAAGTAGTCAGAACTTGATTCCATTCACGAGTGACCTTTCTCCTCCCTCTCAGATGCTGATTTGAGCAACATTCAGTTCACTATTATTTCATTTTGAGAGATAAAACTTTGGTGGCCTCAGGAGTGGGAGAACTTAATAACTGTTTCAGTAAAGCATTTAGCAAGTCAGTATTCAAAGCCATCTGAAATAGTTGGCACAGGCAAACAATAAATGGCAGTACTTTAATAAATTGGGAGAGAATAAGACTGTCCCATTGTGCCTAGCAACTGTTAAACATTATGTTCTCTCTTGGAATTTAACAATGTAATATTTGTTTCATTCAGCACAGGCCTTGTTTCTTAAAAACAGATCTTGAGATAAATTCTTTGAGTAAATTGAAATACACACATATATACATACACATGTGAAAATTATACAAAAACAAATGAATGCTACTTTTTAGAACTAATTATCTGGCCAATCCACAAATAGATAACCATGTGTTAGAATAACAAGTTTTTATATATTGGTGAGAATTTACAAAACAAAAACAATACAACAGAACCAAGAACTGACCCATGAAACACAAAATAATAAATTGCTCAGAGTTTAGACTTTGGAATCTAAGGAACCTCTGTTGTGGACAAGTATGTCTTTACATGTTATAGCTTTTTTAGATATAACATGGAGATGATACTAGCAGCTTCATTACATGGCCAATGAGAGAATTAAATGAAGTAGATTTTCAAAATGCTTAGAGAGAAATTAACAATAAATGCTCAACGTTATCTTTAACAAAGATCCAATCAGGATTAAAACTCAACTTGAAATTTAGACTGAAAATACTAACTCAGACTACATATGTTAAAGATAATAGCATAGGGTACTATTCAGATATTTACCCAATCTCAATCTTTATGAGGTCTACATTTTAAACCAAATTACTTTTAGATGTAGTTATTTTCTTCTTGACAGTGTTTTGGGGTAGCAAAATTTCTAAGAGCTTGACAATAATTTTTCCTTTAGGAATAAATTAATCACTTCCATTCATATAATACCACATATCTGGAACACAAAATTTATACTTCATAAGAAAAAGCTCGCACAGAAAACATTTTCTTTGCTGTGTGACTATGTATATATATGAATGTGGGCATGTACCCATTTAAGTGTGTGTATGTCTGTATGTGTACACAGGGCCTCAATGATAAAGTCAAGGGGGGCACAGAAGGAATCATGCTTATTGTTAGTATGATGTGTTCATACAAACTTGTAACATGTCAGACAATTAGCAATGGTTAATTGTCTAAAATATTTAATGGCTCTCTATATACTATTCAGTTGCTTTTTTGTCCTAAAAGAAGATACAGAAAATATTGGAGAGGGATGATTGACCACGAAAAGTTACAAAGCCGAGCAGCTGCTTCTCCCTGGACATCACTTCTTTTGAGATTGGAAATAGTAGGATGGATTTTCTTGACTATCTCACATGAGAAATGTAGAATTTAAGCTCATCACGCTGAAAGCAGGTCACATTTAGGTCATCGCTTGCATTTTACACTAGAAGTTTGAAAGATTTTTAGAGACCTTGCCAGAACAAAGTTAAAAATAAAGATTATCCCCTAACTCTGTTATTATTATCATTATTATGAAACAAATAATTAATAGGACAGAGGGAACTAACATTTCATTTTGCTCCAGAGGCCCAGAGATCTTTCCTTCTGCTGAGATGTGTTAGTGGCTCCCCCTGAAGAAGACGACCTGGCGATCTGACCGATAGGCGCCTGAGACATTGACTGGTCTACGCCTCATGACAAGGTCAGATTACTGTGGCTCTGTGACAGTAACCCATGTTCTCCCTTTGGCCTGATCCTGTGTCCTGAGCAGTAGGCATGAACAGGCAGACAGTGGTAGGGGAGGAAAACTGATTTCTTTTCTCTTACTTGCCCACAGAGCTGGTGAGTAAAAGCACTGAAAAGGGCCAAATCACAGGTCTCCCTTCCTCTATAGGCATTCTTGGATATGAATTTCAAAAGCTGAGGCAAGAGAGTCTCCAGTTGGATTTTTGGAACCAAGTTTTATTCTCTTCCATTTACTAGAAAGATTTCTTCTCGTACCCCATGGAAGGAGGTAGGGTTGGGGCAAGGTTAGTGTGCAAGCTGCTTCCTTAGCTATTACTGAAGTAGTAACATGGTTTCCATATGTTATTGTCTTTATGTGGTTTCTAGTCAAAAACATCCTAACAAAGAGAAGGAATAGTAAGATTAGAATAAAATTCACCTCGGTCTTTTAACAAGGCCAGTAATGGACAGAAAGCTGTCCCAAATGTGATACAAATTAATGCTAAACTTCACAATGAATAGAATACAAATGTTTGCAGAAATACTACAGACACACACACACACACACACACACACACACAATTCATGTTAATTAGTAACTGGAATTAAGCATAGGTCAATTTAAACAGAAATACATACAGAACATAGGGAAAAATAAGCCAAAACAACTGCAATATTAAGCCATGGCTATTTTATGACTATCAATTGAATTTTATGCGTTGATTTATCTTTTGATCATCATAAACATTTTGAATTCAAACTCAATTTCTAGGTAACACAGTGTGAAATCTTAGGCAATCTGTATATTATTTCATATCCAGTTTTTAATTCATTGCCTAATTCTATGTGGATATAACCATTGGTTCATTTTCTTCAAGAACCATGATTTTTTATGTATTTGTTCATATATTCATACTTTTCCATATTCTAAAAAAAGATAGGAGGCAACAGAATACCATGAATAATAGGAAGTAGCTTATCCTGATATTGGTTAATTTGCCTTTCCCTTTTTAAAACTACATTTTAGGAGATCAAGATTTTTTTTTTAAAGTCCATCTGCTAAACAGGGAGAGAAACTGAAATTGCATATTAATATTTTACTTCCTCATTTAATAATAATTCAATTTAATATTTAATTATTATTATATCACTACATGGCTCTAAAATAATATTATTTGCTTTGATGTGATTCCTGAGGTATTTCAACATTCACTGTCTCATTTGCTTCTCCAAACTTTGAGTAGGTCATCTGAGAAAAATCACACACACACACGCACACACACACTCCCTTCTCCTTCAATATTCGCAAACAAGCCTCAAAAATATTGAGTGAACTATGAAATCACAGATTCCTAATTGACACTCAAGCTTTCTTCCCTTTGCTCTATCCTGTACACTCAAAGGTACAGGAAATGCTTTGGTTTTGCTCTCTCTTATGTGTGAAATCCATTTACCAACACACACACACACACACACACACACACACACACACACACACTCGTACTTTTTCCTATCACATGATAAACAGTGGAAAATAATTTAAAGATCCTTGAATAAAAAACCCTATAATATATATGCAATTTTCCATCACCCAAGCTCCCAAGTTGTTTACTACCCCTTTTCAAAAACTTTTTTTTATAACTTTACAAGACTTCCTCTTCCTTTTCCAGATACCTCATTCCACTGCCATTAGACTTGATAGAAGGGAATTAGAGAATCATCTCTAGCAAGTAAAATAACTCACAATTTAGTTACTAGAACAAAAATGCTTTTTGCCTATCACAGCCTTACGCCTTTCCTAGAATGCAAGATTTTTCTCAGACTGGCAACACGCAGGCACAAGAAAAGAAAGCAACTGACAGAATTGTGAAGAAAAGAAACGATGCCTGGGGTTGCTTAAGGATGGGAATGTCTCTCTCTTTCCCTCTCTCTCTCTCTCTGTCTCTCTCTGTCTCTCTCACATCTGTCTCATCTGTCTCTCAGTCTTTCCTTTATGTCTCTCCTTCTCCCTCTCAAAAACAGGAACATAAAACTCAGTCAAAAATTTCTACCTCCTAACTGAGCCAACTATAATGTAAAAGTATAATTTAAGAAATTTGAAGGAATTGTTAAAATTACCAATACTATATAATATATATAGTATACTATATAATAATATTATAATATTCTTATCTAAGGATTGTAGAGAACACCTGATTGATAAAGATTATAAGGCTTTGAGATAAAAAAAAAAATATATTAATCATGGAATGGACCATCGCATGAATGTGCTAAAGGGAAGAAAACATCCTTAGAATTAGCCAGACTTGGGGCAACCATTTGCCACCAATGTCCTGGTAGGGACTGCTTTAAAACTTAAAAATTGGAATAATTAACAATTGTCCCCTAGTCATTCTCAGAGAAGTACTTGTTTGGACAAAGTATCACACATGCGGTCACCCTAGCCATACAGGATGCAGAAATCATATTTTTGTGTTTCCAGAGAAAAAGGACTGAGGAAATGTGTCAGATAGTTGGACATGGGCCATTCTCTTTATGACAGTTCTTTTTTTTTAAAGGCAAATCCATTGGCCTCAACCAATGTATGTTTATTTATAAAACTGAGTAACAACCCACAAAATCATTTTCAATTACTTAGTGGAAATCTAGATCTTTCATCACAGAAATAAAGAAAAGCAGAAAAGGGGAGATGAAATTGGCAGCATCCTCTGAAACTCAAGCTGAAAACCGTGTTTCAGCAAAGAAAACACAGAATCCTCAACCGATGCCATGGCACACGAGAGCCCCTCCACATGCCAGACAAACCATTCTAGCAAGATCCTAGTCCAAACTGGGATTGTGAGTATATTTGTATTTTCCTTACTTTTTAAGAGAAGACTAGCAGAATTTTTCTTGTAAATTTAGGGATGCATAATCACATGTTGTTTTACATAAACATGTATTCCAATTTACATAAATTTGCATAGCATTTTCCCCAAAAATCTATCTCTGAATTTGTAAAACAAATTAATCTGTGTTCTCTAATATAATTGTATTAAAATATGAGATTCAGGGCTATGACAAGAAGTAGGTTTACCACAGACAGCAATGGCATCACTCCAAACTCTTGACTTAAAATGCATAATAGTTATAGATAAGATAAAACTTGGATGTTCCCAGATAGTAATTGAAAACATTTAAAAAACTACTATTGAGATAATCTCAGGTCGGAATAAGTAGATTGAATACTTGACACAATTCATTAAGCATTAATATTAGACAGCCTACTTTCCAAGCTCTTCAGCTTTTCATCATTTGGTTTAATTCCAGTTCTTCAAGTTTGTTTGGTCTTAAATAAGAGATTTCAATGTAAAAATTCCTCAGTGTAAGTTTAGACAAAATATATAGAAAATTATTGTTATAGCTAAAAAGCAATAACATTAAGGTTATTTTCTGATTGCCAACAAAATGTTTCAGGATCAGTCTTTTCCTTTTACTATGAATGTAAACACAGAAGGATAGATAATTACCTTCTCCTTAATAAATAAACAGCTACTTGGCAAATGATTATTTCTGTGTTGTAAGGTAGTCTAAGTACTGTCGCTTGTTTTATAAGTGTTTTCTTCAAAGATGATTTCCATAAATGAATATGAAAAACACAGTGAGTAAAGTCGTTAATAAAACCCTTTTACATAGGTGTGGGGTTTCTACCTTCTTAGGTTAGATCCATTGCTGGAAACTATCATATATTAACATGCAAAAGATATTTTCTGCAGGAAAAAATGCTAAAGTAAGAAAATGACAAAGCTAATGATTGTGAACCACTGAAAAAGAAGAATAGATTAGCCTATTAAGACATAGATCAAACCACACCACTTGCCTAACTCAGTAACTTCTAATAGCATCTCATCACCCTCAGAATAAATTTTAAATTTACCACAACTCACACATGTTTACAAGACTCTACATATGTTGGCTTCTGGCTTTGTCTCTGGTCTCATCATGATCTCACTTCACTACCTCAGCACAAGTCTCCTTGCTGTGCTTTGAACATGCCAAGGAGAGTTTCGCCCTGGAGCCTTGGCTCTGGTCTCCATTGCCACCATAGATCAGGGGATTAGGAGACTGAAAAATGCCATTTTTCTTGAGTGAAACATCCTTAGATTGTTACATGACTTTGGTTAATTTACAAAGTTCTGAAGGAAGTTTTTGTTTTGTTTTTTTTGAGGTAGGGTGTTGCCATGTATTTCAGGTTGGCCTTGAACTCACTATGTAGTCCAGGCTGGCCTCAAACTCACAGTAATCCTTCTACCTCTGCCTTTCGAGTGCTGGGATTACAGGTATGAGCCACCATGACCAGAAAGCTGATTTTGATAGGTTGTGCCAGTGTTCGCATGACTTTTATTAAAGAGTGGTTTATTAGAAGCCCTTGCTTTGAATTTGGGAAATGATCTCCTGCATATTCTTTAAAACTAATTAAAATTTGATAAGTGGTATGTTGTCATTAATCAGACCCATGTAATTTTCAAAAGTGTAGCAGTAGATTTTTTTGTACTATGTTTAACGTTCAACAATACAATTTAACTTTTTCTAGATAAATTGGTTATATTTTATTTATTTGGCAAATGTGTATCAAGTTACTGTCTTGTTCTAGGGATGGAGGATATGGTAGGAGAAGCAAGTAATACTTGCCTAGAAATCTCAGTGAAGTGAAGGAAGGGCCATGGGCTCAACTGCAGAGAGAAAATGCAAGGCTGTCTACAATAGACACACTTTAAATGCAATGGCACAAATTCAATGAAAGTACAAAGATGGAAAACAATGTACTATGTAAACAATAATCCAAAGAGATGGAGTAATTATACTAATGTTAGATAAAATAGACTTTAAAGAAAAAAAATGTTCCCAGAGAAAGACATTTTATAATGATACAACTGTTAATCTGTCAGGAAAGTATCACAATTTATCATGATATTAAAAACATACGTACTTAACAACAGAACTCAAAATAAATGAAGCAAAACTGTACTAAAAGAGAAATAAATAATTTAACAATGATAGGTTAAAGTTCATTATCTTGTCTTTAACAATAAACATAAACACTCAGGGGAAAATCAACAAGGAAAGAAGTCTTGAACAATCCTTTAAACCAAGTAGACCTAGTAGACACTACTACAGTAGTATAGTATAGACCTTCTACCTAACAACAGCAGAATATGTATTCTTTGAAATGTACATGGAACATTCTCCAGGATAAGATAGAATATATACTAGACTATAAAACAAGCCTCAAATAATTCCAAAATATTAGACTCATACCAATAACAGAATAAAATTTACAGAATTACCATTTGAGAAAAATGATAAATGTTTGTTATGATATTTATTTGCCATGATTTGTATTCTTTATGTTAATATGTAATGAATTTATTGTTGTTAGATTTAAATGAATTAAATATTCAAAATCTTTCTGAGTTTTAATTTCTGCCACAGTGAATATTGATTGATATAATCCAATAAATGACAGCTCTTTGGTAGTCCTCAATAATTTTTTAGGGGAATTCTATTACCAAAAAGTTTAAGAGTAACTGATATCAACTTCTAACTCGGGAGCTATGCCAGGGAGCACACTGCAATAACACTACACTACAACACACACGAAACTGTTGGCAGTGGCTACTTTGGGGAGAACATGGGTAGAGGAAGAAAAGAGCTTAATCATTTTCTACATTTTTTATTGGTCTGAAGTCCTAGAAGCGAGACAGAACCAGTTGTATTTGAAGAACTGAGAAGTGTACCTTGTGATTGCAGCACAGAACAGGTGTCCAGTAGTGGAAGAGGGGAAGTCAGAAAAAGTATGCTGGGAAATAAGAATGTAGGAGAGAGGACATATTTTAAAAGTCAGTAATACAAGGCAGTAACAAATGCTTTAAAAGTTGTCAGCGAAGTTCTAGTCAGAGAGGAATCTCTTTATTTTTATGTGGCGGTCACCCTCATTACAACATTCTCTCTCAACATGCAGAACCAGACCTACTGAAATGCTAAGAATTTCAGCCACGTCAAAATGTGTACCAATCATGTCATCTATCAATAGTATTCAGTTCCTTCAAACTAAACACTCTAAGGTTGCAGGTATTTTAAGTCTAGCCAAGTGAAGAAAGTTTATAAATCTTTTCCCAAGAACCAATTGTCATGAATTGGAAAAGGGGGAAAAAATTTCAAATAAAGCAACATGATTCCCCTCAATTCCCACCTCCATCTTTTTATGTTTTGAAAGACCTAACCCCCACTATTTTCTAATCTTCAGCAGGGATTTTATATCTAACAGCTGCTATTTAGGTAGCCCCTTTTCCTATGAAATTCAAACCCTCATTTTATCTCCTTTCCCTACAGCAAAAATTGCAATATCTCACACCCAAGCTCCAGCTGTCAGATTCACACGCCATTTCTATTTCAATGGCTGAAATAATCCCTTGCTCCCTTGTTTTCATTGAATAAGAATGCACTAGCTTTAAAAAAGAAAAAAGAAAGAAGAAACAGGGAAGGAAGAAAGAAACAGGGAAAAGACATTTGTCTAAACTCAAATATTCAAAAGGGTAAAAACAGCTTGAGGAAATGTGATGCTTTGTTACAGGCATTTTACATTAGAAGCACGGTTTTTCTTTGGTTTTTAAGCATATGCCTACATTTACATATTACATATATATAAATTCAGATAGATGGACATGAAACTTTATAGACCTTTCTTTTTCAGAAAGCACTATATAAGTCAGAGAAGATGCATACATGTATAGCAGTGCCAAAAATCTAGTCAACGTGATCATATCTATGGCAACCATTCTTAAGTTAAATTGTACTTTGTTAAATGAGGGAGAAAAATATTTGCAAGTTCTCAGTCTTTTTTTTTTATGCTTATGATCCTGGCAATCTGTAGCATGGTAACTGCTGCTTAATATTAACAGAGTTAGAAATTCAAATTCCAAAGAAGACTTAGAACCAGGGTCCCTAATCATAATTAAAACAAGCAATCTCTGAAGGTGCTATTGTAAATTGACACACAGATGAAATCTCAGCTGCCTCTAACCTAAATGGGAAGGGGCAGAAGATTTCTATTAAAGAACAGAGCTCTTAATGAGTTTGAGGTCTTATTCAGCGTGAAGGAAAAACAAAAAGGAAGGCTCAAAACAAAAAACTTCTAAGTGCCTCTTAAAATCTCTGCTAACAGCATAACCACCCGAATCCAAGAATATCTTATTATTGCAGAGGACAAAGATACGAGGGGGAAAATTTAAGAATTCTCAGTCTTAAAAATGCTGGATTCTTTGAAACAAACTATAAGCATTTCCAAGAATCAGGTTCCAAAGACATGAAGATTACCTAGTAAATTTTCTCAAGTTTCTTTTAAACTAACAGCACTTTTTAATTTCTAGTGCCTAGGTTCCATCGCCTACTGCTCACTGAACGGCTCTTTACTTTCTTTCCTCACGATTTTCTGTTCTAAAAGTTTCCATTGCTTTCCTGTAACTTCAGTCTAACATTATTATATCTTCCATATCTAGGTTCAGTTCTAGCAAATCAAAGTCATTTCTTTAAACTCCTGATGAACAACCAAGAGTGTATACTTACTATTTTTCCTCCAGCCATTTTCCTCACCATCTTTCCAACCCACAAAGCTCACCCTCCTCTGCTGAGTGAGTGTGTTAAGATAGCGCCATTTCCCCTAGACAAGTGTTATTCCTCCTCAGTCAGGTTAAATCATTCTCACCTTCAAACTTCCCTCCAAGGCCCATGAGGCACGTCTTAACATCATTAGCATTCTGAGTTCTCCCTGCCACCGAGTAGGTGATTTCATTATATTATAAATAAGAACAAATGAGTGTCACGCTAAATAATTAGGTTAATAACAAGAGACTATTTTCTAAATATAATAATTTAGATATTCAGTTAAAATTTGAGGAAGACTTAAATAATCCAGAAGGCAATTACATAATCACTCTTAAAAGCAAAATGGTAATAATCATAGGAATAAAATTACCTAAAAGATAACAATAATCTCTTTCACATTGCAAATGTACATGACATTACCTTTCCTTTTCCAAAGGGGGGAAAAAAACACAACTTCCCTCTGATGATAAATATTTATAAGCCATAATTTTTCTTAAAACAAACAAGCAAAAGATACTGAGATCAAGAATTATAATGTGTCCTGTAATATGTCTTCCTTTACACTGGAAACCTTTACTTTCATTAGAGAACAGATATATTCTTTACTTCTAAAACTTACAACTTTAAGCTAAATGAAAAACAGCTAATGTTTTTGCTTTAAGGTAGTTTGCCAACTTTAGAAAAATATCTTCAATTTCTCAAACAGATGGCAAGGCCACCTTTAAAAAATATTAAGCATGCAAAAATAGATACAAACTGATAGTTCTACTTCTGATAAACGCTGCTGTGGACAACTGAATGCCTCCCATTCTGTTTCAGTAATAAATCACTTTCCTGACTTGAGTTAGTAATGAGATTTTTAATCATGTGGATTGAACATATCCTCCAGTTAATAAAAACGTATCACCTCCTTTTTATCTTTAATAAAAGATTTGTACACTGCGCAAATGATTGGTATTACATTTTTAAAGAACCTGAGATTGATGTTTTTCAATTCTCCTTTCCATTTTTCTGGGCTTTTATAATTCAAAGGTAATATGCTCTGTAATTAATAATTCATAAGGTAATTTTAAGGCTTTTATTCAGAAACCTCTTTCCTATTGACTTTAGAATGTGTCATAAAAATGCAGGTATTAATATCTTGGCAATTCCCAGTTCTGTGTGAATGAGGTCCTTGAATTTAAACAACTCAAGACTAGTGCTTCAAAAATCAGGAGACATAATTTTGAACCTTACGGTACAGAAAAGACAAATATCTTTTTAAAGAGTTATTTATACCATTATATTTCTCTCAGCTGCAATTAACCACAGGCAGACTTCTCGTGTTATTCAGGTAATTGTCAGGATTTATATTTTTCAGTGTGGGAATTATTTTGAGGAATAAATCAAAGGCAAAACAGTTCTACTTGAAAACATTTTTTTAACTACCACTGTAGATGTGCATTTAAGCATCTGGAGTCTCTAAAAGAAGACATTTTTACCTGAAGGTAAATCTTTGCTTCTCTCGTTATTATTTTTCAGGTACAATAAAGTAGCATCTAAGATGAAAAGACCAGAGGAAAATAATCTGTCTTTTTTTCCTTTCAACCATTTTCCTGCATAGTTTTCTGGAGACTTATTGGTAAGAGTGTATGAATGTCACCTAACCACATTTGTTAGGAAGTGATTCTTGCAAGGACACACAGAAATGTCTGCCAGCATGTAATGGCCAATAAATTTCACTCTATTCTCATGAAACTGTCAGACATCAAATAAGTATGTTTATGCACGGCAAAGTACACAGTAAATATAAAGGACCTCTGCAATTCAAAGGTTATCATCATCTGCCAAACACCCTACATGTGAGTCCTGAAGTTTGGTTGCATGCAGAAAGAAAAATACGAGACTATCTTTAAGTGGTTGAAGAACTACTCAAAGCACATCACGATGCTGATAAAATAATAACACTCCTGTTCAAAAAATAAATCGTAACAAAAAACCAATACATTACTATACAACCCACCACTTTCTAAAAAAGATTAGCAGTAAGCTTGCTTCTACACACCTTAAGCAATCAACAGGACCTGTTATACATTTTCATGAGTTAGTATTTTTTTATTCATCTATACACCAAACAGTGTGACGATGGTTCTCATATGGGTCAAGACAACCTCCCTGTTCTTAAGAGGCTCACAGACCTACACAAGTGAGACACGGAAGTGAAAAATAATACATGCCCTGAAGGGTTACATCTGCTGTATTAGAAGCCTGTGATAATACAGGCTCACGAAGAGAAGTCAATTCGTCTGGAGTGGTACAGTGAGGAGAGGTTCCAGGAAACTTTATGGGCAAATGAGTGTGAAAAGATCAGTAGGTTCCCATTGAACTGACAAGAACATGTAAAAGGCCATTCTAGTCCGCTGGAGGAATAGGCACAAGAGTCACACAGAACCCATAACATGATGGAGTGAAGGTGGAATTGCAAAGGTTGGAGGAGTTCTTGTAAAAAAGAAAATGCCGGCCAGCCAACCAGATTACAAATTAACTTAGCCTTTCCATGAAATACGGATTTTTGTTCAGCTGGCGACTTTGAGTCATTAAAGAGCTACAAGCAAGAGAATCTTTACATGACTGCTGTTGTACTTTACATAGATCACACTGGATGCCGCATGGAAAGTAGACTAGAAAGGTGAAATGGACAGATTCTGAGAATAATTAGAAGACTCTGGAAATAGTGGTGGTGTCCAACGGGGCCAACCTAAAGCAAAAATGGCAAGAGACAAATATACTAAATATTATACAGCAGCAACTGAAGCATGTGGGGACCCACTAGTTTGTGGAAGGAACGAGAAGGGGGTGCTTTAAGATGAACTTCCAATTTCTTCTTTGATAACTGAATGGTGAGGCTGATCATGGCCATAGGAACATAGAGGTGTAAGCTGAGATGTAAGGGTAAATTCACTGATACGATACGTAGCACTTGATTTCCTCAGGCCAGGATTATAGAAGTACAGGAGATAGTTGGAACCTACAATCGGGTACCCTGGGGAAAGAGCTGAGCTAGAGAGGTGCTCTACACCCCTGTGAGGAATGGTTGATTCCTTAGGTCAGAGCGGGGCACCAATGGAATTATGTCCTTGTATCAGTATCATCTAAAATTAGGTATTACCAGGCCCTTTCACAAATATACTGGATCAGGATGTTGACTTTAGGTGGAAGAATCTCCATTTCAACAAAATTTTCATGGTATTATTTGGTTTACTGAAATTTGATTACATGATTTCTTATCTGATTTGTTCATTCCTAAATCCATAGTTTGTTGAGGAGTACTTAGCGCATACCAGGTATTCATAAATATTTTCCAAATTAATAAACAAATGAAAGAAAAGAATAAAAAAGGAAGGCTATGTCAAATATATCTCATCTCCTACTTATTCTTTCATTAGACAATTTATCTTTTGCATTCTAGAAATGGTTTCTATAGGCTTATTTTGTTTTATGCAATGTGATCACTATAAAACTAAGCATATTTTTCTCTTTTCCCAAAATTACACATGACTTATTCAGGAAAATTTGAAAACTTCTTGTAAGAGTTTTGGTTTTTTTTTAAAAAAAATATTATATACACTGCTCTTACTTTCTAAGGGCTAAATATTTAGAAACATGAAATAGATCATGAACCCTGAAAAAATTTTTTAAGGCTAGTCTTATCATCTGTATACCTTTCCTTTTCTGTATCTTTCTATTCATTCTTCATCCCCTCTGCTGTACCCCCAAAATTGAAATAAAATTACCCACAGTATTTCTTGAAAGTTCAGTTAGTAACCTCATTGCTCCTGCCAATAGTCTACAAAGTCCAACTCCCCTTTTATCCTTCTTTGTAACATTGATTTTCATGTGTTTCCTTTTTTCTGGCTGGTTTTCTTCTTCTCATCTCATATGCCCACCTGCTTTCCCTGCTCTTGAACTCAAATGGGTTGTTACCAGGCAAAGAGATGAGAGACCGTGTTAGCTGCTGGAGAAGGTTTCTGAAGTGGTCCGGATCCTGTGGCTTCAGTCTGCAGGTCACCTCAGACCAGCAGGAAAAGAAATTAGAACCTCCCTTCCATGTGCGAAGGCATTTGGTCTGTGCGTCAGTAGCCCAGTGACAGCTCAGGCAGAGATTGGGGACGTGCTGCAAACTCTGCACATCCCAAGTTCATATTTGATGGATACAAAGAGAAAAGGGATGTGCTTTAGAAAGAGAACCTTCTTGAAAAGTAAAGCAAACTCGAAATCCTCCCAGACACCAGGTAACTCATTTTCCAGCTTTATCCTGGCCAGGCTGTTTGACCCTGCTTATTTAATGGGAGTCCTCGGGGTGGGGGGGGGCATCCTCTCTGATTGAATCCAGCTGCAGACTAATGGCCAGCTGTCCTCCCGGGTCCTGATCAAGACCTTCCAAAGGTCTAGTAGGAAACTCCTGGAGAGTGGTGTATGGTATCCGAGACCTGAGTGCACTCTGGCGTGTCATGGTACTGATTAAGTGAATACATAACAGATGATGTCTTGCTTTAGATGGAGATGAGTAGGTGAGAAATTGTCTGGCTACATTGAATTTTTTAATTAAAAAAAAGAATGGGAAAAATAATCTGCAGCTGGCATGTCATTTTTACCCTAGAAGCACGATTTTCCTTCATTGAGTCATAAAAGCCAAGAAAAGGAAAGTCAGACTTTCTCCCTTTGCGGAAAATCTAAGAATGACATTCTCTCTGCTATAGGAATATGGGGTAAGCAAATGATTTCTTTATAAAACTAAAAACTGTCAGGTGTGTGTGTGTGTGTGTTTTTCTTTTTTTCTTCAAAATAGACAGCACAGCATCCTCACCCTACAGCATCATCCTTGCTGGGGAATCTGTTTAGAGAAGCAAAGCCTCGGGCTCCACAGCGGACCTCCTGAATTAAACACTGTGGGGAAAGGAAGGGAGGGAGGCTCCGCCGCAGGTATTTTAACAAGCCCTCCAGGTGATTCTGATGTGCATTAAAATTTGAGAACCACTGCTTTAGAATATTGAAAATTCACTTACTGTACTTATAAGAAGGCTGTTAATTTTTTAAAAGGCTTTCAGCATCAATTCCCATGCCAGTAATATTTTTTAAAATATTTATCACATTCTTATATACCACAAGGAAACTCAAGCACAGACAGACTAAGTCACTTGGCCCATTCATGCAGCGAGTAAGTGGCAGAATTAGGATTTGAACCCAGGGAGTCTTGTTCCGGTGAGTGCTGGCAAGCATCCCTCAGGCTGTCATTTTCCCCACGTGCTACACAGGGACCCAACTCTATCCTGGACCTACAGGGGGATATAAGGCTTATATCCGCAGGATCTACGTCAGCTTCTCAAGGGTTTCAACACCTTTCTGTTAACACTTCACCTCGTTCTTCAAATTTCAGCCATGTTTTACACAATATTCTTTCTAAAATCTCATTTACTGTATATGTTTAGTTACTTATTTTAATCATTGCTTCAGTCTCTTCCATTAGTCTGTAATTGCAAAAAAACATTTAAATTTTTACTGTAGACATCTTCAAATTTATACAAAATCAGAGCAAATAGTATAATTAACCTAATTTATCCATCACCACTCTCAACAAATACCAATATAAGGCAAACCCTTGTTTCATCTTTACTCCTACCCACTCCTTGTCCCTTGGATCATGTTGATGCAAATCCCAGATAGCATATCAGAATATGGACCTAAAAGATAAGAGCTCTTAAAAGCATAACTGTATCAGTGTATCTATAAAATCTCAAATAATTGCTTAAAATCTTTAATGTCCAAGTGATACTTACATTAGTCTAATTTTCTAAAAGTTCGTTTTATAATATATTTGTTGGAATCAAGGTCCAAATAAAGTCTTTATGTTATGACTGGCTGGCAGGACTCTTAAGTGGCACTTGGTCGATAGTTTTCTCATCATCATTCTGTACATAGCCCTTTTTTCCTTGAAGTATATGTTCATTATTGCTGTTGTTAATAAAATTAGATAACTTATCAGGTTAAGCAGAAGTTAGTAAATTTTTTCATATCAGACCAAATTGTAAATGTTTTATGCTTCAAAAGCCATATGATTTCTCTCAGAACTATTCAATTTTGCTCTTCAAGTATAATGTGAACAAATGTAGGGATTGGGGCTTTAGCTCAGTGATAGAGCGCTTGTCTAGCAAGCATAAGGCCCAGAGTTTGATCCCCAGCACCAAAACAAACAAACAAAAATTGGATAAGACTGTGTTCAAATAAAACATCATTAACAAAGATAGGCAAAGAGCCTAATTAGGACCATAAATTATTGCTTGCCAGCTCTTGGTGTGGTATTAAATAGTCTGATCCATTATTGAGCACCTATGGAATTGTTTTATCCAGGAGATCCTTTATCAGATTTTCTTTTTCTTGTAGTTTTTTGTTTTGCAAGCTACACACACACACACACACACACACACACGCACACGCACACGCACACGCACACGCACACATTTGTATTTCTATTAAAGGCTAGTTCAGTAAATGAAAAATAATCAAAAGTAAAATAAGCAAATAAAAAGTAGCATATATCCATCATAGTATGCTTCATCATTTTGAGATGTTATTATCCAGGAATAATCATCACCTGTAGTCTACATCAGAGGCTGGAAAACAGTGATGTTCTAATTGTACTATTATTTCATTATTAGCTAGAAACAAAGAGAAACTTTGTTTCATCAACTTTTGGTCACCTTGAACTACAATCCACACGGAAAGGACAGAATAATTGCTTGATATTTACCTTTTCAAAATAGTAAGTTTTTTTTCTAACATCCTTCGAAGATATCTCAGCTTTTCCTATATTAATACAGACATTGGAGAAAAATATATTTGAATTTTTCCAATTCGTTAAAGTTGTTATCCACATGGGTGCAGAAATTTTTCCTTTGGTCAGTGGGAATCTTTTGAGTTGGCTCTGAGTCTTTTTGACATAATCCTACAAGTCTTGAAAGCACCTTTGTTTTTCATTATGGCACAATATTCCAGATTTAACTTATAAATTCCCTGCCCCAAACTCTCAATCGCCCATTTCTGCAATGAGTCCTGGTTGCTTTTAGTGGGAAGGACATTACAGACCATAACGTGAGTATAAGGGGAATTACTGCCACTTGGTTGGCCATCGTTTCTAGGTTGTCGCAGTGGACACATTGGAAATGATTTTCTTAAGAAAACATACATTAAAAGTGACTATAAATACTTCGAAAATCTTAGCCTTATCAATCTTCAGTCTCCTTTAAATCATGCCAAATATCTGGCTTCTCAAAAACATCAGCATAATTATCATTGGATTTATCTCATGAAATATACCTGAAGGACTCACAATAATAATATCTTTACTGTAACTATCATTACCTAATATTGTTTAATATTTAAGTTATTTTTTCCTTTATAGTTTTATCCCACTATGAATATACAACCAAATTACTGAATGTTAATATCATTTAGAGTAATTCTCTGCATGATTAGCCTGTTTCTGTGTTGTCTAGTATGGTGGTCATTAAGCATATGTGGCTATTAAAAGTTTCACTTAAACTAAGTAGAATTTAAAATTTAGACTCTCAGTCACGTTAGCAATATTTCAAATGTTCAACAACTGGGGCTACTACATCCTGAACAATAGGTAAATAAAACATCTACATCATCACATAACCCATTAGGCAGCATTGATTGCTGTATATATGATTAAATTCATTTATTTTCTTCTTATGTCAAATTAGAGAAACTTATTTCATACGTGTTTCATTTTATTTTGTTATTAAGTGAATACTGACATAAGTCCAACTACCAATAAATAAACAATACATATTCATACTCTAATTTCCCCACTACTTCATTCTTTCCCACCCCACTTTTATAAATTTTATGGTTTACCTTTCACTGGTTTTATTTTTAATTTAAACATAGGTAATGTTTTATATTTTCTTAAATGGTATCATACTACCTATTGTTTAATTAAATAAATTTTTTCTATTGTATGCAAAGAAAATCATGTGGTATAATGCAACCACTAACTCTAAAGAAATGAACGCTGATTTGCCACAGTAGTTTTTAGACAAATGCACCTGGAGAAGTGGAGAGACCAGTGAGACACTAAATCCCAGGGAAACTTGCAATTACAGGGCAGTTATTAACAGAGTAACTTAAAGCTCAAGTTCTTGATCAAAAGTAAATTCTGAACATCCCAAGTGGTGAATGAAGGGCGACATGTGTGCTGGAACACGAGAAGGACCAGTTCAGCCCAAAAGGATGCCACAGAGTGGTACTAATTCACTCTCCAATAAGAAAATTTCAAATCTATGTTGGTTGCCAGCAAATGCAATTTTTGAAAGGGTGGAACATGTTCATATTTCCTTAGTTTTTGTCAACAACTTAACAGCTGTGTTCCAAATGGACTGAAGTTGAGCCAAAATATTGTCTGGCAGCCCTGAAAACAGAATCTGACAATAATTGATTTTCAGAGCATTCACAGCATGAATCCCAACATTCCACAGTCTGAAGACATTGGGGAGACAAGGAAGAAATGAGCACACATACTTTTTTCTTAACTCTGCGGATAGTACATAACCAAAGAAAAATCTGAACAAGAGACTAGCCCCATAATTCTGCTGTATTTATTAAGACAGAATGAAATATTTATAAGTAAAAAATGATAATATGTCTTTGTACCTGGATATTTTCTACAAATCTCAGAGGGACTTTGCCGACTGTTATGATATTGTTTTTAGGTATGACCTAAGACAGTATGCATATAAGCTTGATTTCCCCCACTTTAAAATTAAAAAAAAATCAAATATTGCATTCAATGCCGAGGGAAAATATGGAATGTAGCTCTCATAGTTCTTGAAATATCTGATTCTTTACAAGAAGAAATAAATGTGAATTGAATTATGTTTTAACGTTTTATGTTAACTATGAACTCTATTGACTCATGAGCAAATATTATTTAAATAACTTGGGGACCTATACAATGAGTATTTTATTTGTAATTTTAACACACATTTGTGCCAACCAATGAAAAAGGAATAAAAGAGAAAGTCATGCTGTCTCTACCATTAGCAAGGTATAAATCTCTAGAGAAACAAATTGCAAATGCAAAGTCACATAGATTAAAAAGATGAAGAAACCTCAGATGTCATTTTCAAACCTTTTATTTGGTAGAAGGAACTGAGACTCCAAAACTTGATGAGCATTATATATCTTGTCAGACTTTTCTATCACATCCATGGAAAAATCTAGCTCAACCTTGGGGTCTCCTTACTACCTAGTCAGAACTATTCTTTCCTATAGTTTCAAACTATGCATTGTCATCTACGAGCAGTGCCATGCTTCTTCTTGTTCAAAACAGACATCACAAATGATCATCCCGATGAGGGTGTGCCCCTCCAGGAACACATCCTCCTTCTGACTCACATTTCCTGAGTTGGACAGCTGCTGTCACTGCTGGCGTCTCACAAATCCAGGACGGTTTAGTTGACCTGGGCTGGAGGTGATTACTCCTTTGGCTGCACCAACCCGTTGAAGGGCTCTGATCTCAGAATATACTTGCTTTGTTGGCTGCAACCAAAAATGCGTTTCTGTATGTTCAGCATTCTAAAAAGGTTTGCTTCTGAATCAAAATTTCCTCTGATTCTTTCTTCAAACACTCCACTTTTAATCATTATTTGACCTCAACTTAACACAATGTTAATATTTCAATGTTTCACCTCATCACATATCACTCAGATATTCCACAGGATGATTATGTTACTTAAATGCTTAGGAATAACTCTAATAAACACAGAAGCAGCTAGAATATTTTGAGTACTTATTAAATAGCAAGCAGTTTGCTTATTTTATATTACTTAATCTTTAGGCCCTTTCTTTGAGACAAATTATAGGGTAAGTATTATTAAAACTGATGTTGCACATGAAAGAGCTGTTTCACAGGGCTTTTGCAACTCATCCAAGGTGAGTAGAAGAGGCAAAGCTCTCCGACCGTGACAGCGCTCTGCTCCCGATCACTACACTGCCTTGATGTTGAAAAGTACCACCTAGGCCATTTCACACACCACATCTGGATGAAAGTTTATCTGCAGAGAGGTGAGAGATCCAGGCCATCCAGGAACATCTCCACTTAGGAAAAAAAAAGTCAGTAATTACTATCATAGTTTCCTCTCAATCTTTTGAGTAAACTCCTCCCTCTTAACATAACCTAAAGTCTTTTAGCTATTCTTGAATTTAGAACGTAATTTCATGGTCACCTATACAGAATATACCTTCATCCCATTCCTCTAAATCCCGACTCTTCAACACCCCAGAGGTTTTTTTTTATCTCCTAAAATCATCTCTCTCAAACTAGTCTTCACCAAAGAACTATATCCAATCCCTTTCATTTTTTTATGTATTGTTGTCCTCAAGTTTGTTTCCCTTTAAGTGTATCTTCTAAAACTAGAAATCTAAATTGTTGGCAACTACTGAAAGAAACTTTCAAATTATGTGTTTCTTCTTACTAAAAATGAAAAATGAAAGTTATATTTAAGAAGCAGGAAAAATTTTATTGAAGTAGAAAACTGCAAACCAGCATTTCATCAGTATACTTTATTCAGGTAAGGTTTGATGAAAAACTACAGTGAAAGTTTATATTAAATGTATTACAGTAAGAGACACATTACCATTATCCCCATCAGAATATTCTCTGTCACTTCAAACACACTTATTCCATTGGTCTGGCTGCTTTCTGAAGCAGTTCTAAAGTCCTCTTCCATGAGTATCTTTAGGTGTGTGGTTGTGGCTGCCTTGATGTGCTGAATCCACTCAAAATGTTTCCCTTTCTTGGTCATTTTTACTTTGGGGAAGAGGCAGGATCACACAGTGTGAGATCTGTGTCTGAGGACACACCATAATGTTTTTATGAACCTGTCTTTGTTCTGTCATTATTTCAGTCAGCAGTAGCATTCATTGTATTTTTAGCCACTCTTCATAAAAATGCTTATGAAAGAGGACTTCCATATCTGCTTCAGCAAGTACCAAGAACAATGGGAGAAGTATATTCAAAGTCAGGGGGAGTATTCTGAGTGGAATTATTAGCAAGCTGTCTTTTACCATAGAAATTTGTTTTCAATATTTAAACATTTACCGGAGTTTTCAATCACCCATTCCATTTCCTTCTTTTCTCTTTATTTCATTACCTCCATTCTTCCAAAAGAGAGAACTCAAATCTTTCAGGGTTCATTAAGAAATTGAACAAATGATAAGAAATGCCATCCAGAAAAGTTACATCCTTAAACTCCTGTTAAACAAAACTAAGTGGATAGTTAGCTAATTTTTTTTATTCTGACATTATTTCAGGATCATGATATTCACTGCGGATAAATCGTGTTCAAATAAACCTGCTTCAAGGGATTTAAAGAATATTCCTTATCAAGAAGCCAAGACATTATTACCCATAGCTTTAAAAAGTCAAGCTGAAATATATTTCTATCTTAAATGTAATATGATAGAACTTCACAGATTTGAGATGCAGAACATTTCCCTATCTCTTTTTTAGATACAGTTATTGTTCTTTCACTAATAGGAATCGAACATGTTATCAAGAGGAATTTTTCAGTTGACTTCATTCAGTGATATAACTCTGGATTAAAAACCTTACTTGGATTCAATCTTCATCTAGACTACTTTCATCTTCTCTTCTTTTCAAGGGAAAAAAGATCACCATGTGTAACTATTCTTAGGAATGAGTAAGCCTCAACCCCTTAGGCTCTCTCTTGAGAATTTTTTTCCAGTCAATAGCAACTCAGGAAGTTTTTTTTAGTAGATCAACTTATTATCTCTGTACAAATATGTATTTTGCTATTCGTATTATTCCCCTTTCCAAAGCTGTGCTTTAAAAATCCTGAAAAGTCCCACACAATTATCAAAGTAACCATCATTACACAAGGCCAGAAGCATAAGGTAGACTCCAAGAATTACCCTTAAAAATCAGTAAACTGCAGGCTAAATCTCTATATTCTGAGTCACATACAGTCTTCTCAAAAAACAAAGCAAAGCTTCAAGGGAAAAAATAGTAATGAAAAAATTAAGGCCTACAAAAATCCACCAATGTCTTGAATCAACTTGCCACAAAATTATAAGTGAATGAAATTGAGCATATCTCCAGGTACAGAGCTCAAGTGATGCCAAGCAAGCGAATATGATCATACCAACAGATGTGGTGCAGGCAAAACCAGCTAAGCCAAATGGACACAGAAAGTGCCAAGAGCCCTAAAGAAATCAAAGAAATGAATTCAGGAATCAGTCCTGGCAACCTAACAGAGAGCCTATGTAAAGACTGCAACTGTGATGAATGTGCTGTGACCACCTGTAAGAACACATGCTGCTCTGTTCTTGGGAGGAAAACTAGGATTTTTTTTTTTTTTTTTTTTTTTTTTTTTTTACTTTGTGGCAAGTTCTGGCTCTTCACAGGCAGTACCTTCAAAACAGAGGGTTGAAGTCTCAAAATAGGGGAAAAATCAAGCATCTATTTCCCTAATTAACACTGAGCCTAAAGGGAAAACCAAGAGCGTATGTATTGTTTCAACTCAGTTCCGCCACCAACACGTGGCCTAGGACTTTTCCAGGACTGTTTCCTGAACTGTCCTTCAGTGGCAGCCAGTAAAGTAATAGTCATTCAAGCAATTCTGCAGAGAGAAAAAGGATCAAGTCCATTTGTGCAACCCATATTAATCTGCTAAATCTGGGGGATGATTTGAATGTAAATGAAATAAGGTATGAATTGGATAGTTCCCTGGGACTCCTCCATAAATACTGTGTTTTACAATTTAGCATCTATGAAGAGTTGAGCAACGGTGAGTTCAAGGTTTTCCCCATAAGTAGTCACCTGATAGACAATGGTCTTTGTCTTCAAGTGGCAGAAGGCAGTGCAGGTCTCAACAGCACGCGAGTAACAAGGGGTCAGAGATGCTGCATACCAGGAGAGCCGGAGGGAGACTCCGGTCTACTGATTTCTTCCATGGGATGCCTTACAGATGTTTACGAAAATATTTTATTATTTCATAAGTAACTTTCTAAAATCTACTTCGGATTGTTAGCTATGTTAAAAAAATTAATAGAGGTATAATAGACATCTTTACATAATAAATATTTGAAGAAACAGTGTAGGAAATTTGGCTGACTTTCTCAAGGCATCAATAATTAGATTTTTAATGAAATGCCATATATTTTGGTCAGTGCTGAATTAATAAATAGAAAGATGAATGAATAGATAGTAGAAAAATGTACTTAAAATTGCAGAATAATATGTCAAATGTGAATCTTAAAAGGACCTTGAGACCTCACTTTTACAATTAAACAAATTTATACCCAAGGTTTTGCAGAAATATCAACAGAGCTCTTACAATTAGGAATGCAAGCTTAAATATTTCAGGAAAGGCAAAAGGAACCCGAAGCTGGTCCTGGCCATGTCTCTAGACACTAAAATGTCTGAAGTCCGGTTTACACCATGGATCAAGGGTTAGCCATACAGCTTGCCTCCTCTGGGATCAGCTGGCAGACCTTTTGCTGCCAGTCCAGTGAGACACGGCCGCTGCTTAGGGAGTCTTGTGCTGTATGAATCATCCAGAATCTCCCTGCCCTGTCTCAATTCTCTAAGCATGTGGATATGACAACTCCCTCTAAGCCAAGTTTTATTTTTGTTTTTTTTTTAACAAAACTTTCAAGAGATCAGCTTTAGCTCAGCAAGATAAGGCAACTAGGGACTAAAACTAAACCTTGGTTACTCTAAGATAACATTGAATTTCCACTCTACTCTTAGAATCCATCATAGTCTTTTCTTTTTTCCTTTTAAAAAGATACATTACTAATGGCTGGAGGTATTAAAAGAATGCTATTCCTTAGTTTTTATACTAAATCCGGCAAAAACTTTTATGATGACCACAGAGCCATTGTTATAGGATAAGAAGTTAATTGGTTATAAAAGTTAATTCACAGACACTGTGACACTGTGTCTGTTTCTGTGGCAACACAAAGATAGTTGTGGAATATGAATCTTAGTCTGATCATAATTAGACCCTCAATATAGACACAATTCATATCTGCAGAATATTCTCTGCCATGGCAACAGAGACTATTCAGACTCTACTTATTTCTGGGGATACTGAAAGATTTAAACTCTCCAAACAGCCACACAGCAATGGCTTAGACTCAGCAGACTGGATTCAAAGATAAGTTGCATTCTTTTCTTATTTCACTTATTTTAATTTTTCAGTAAAAGGGACTGAGCCCAGGGCCTTCACATTGAGCTACAGCCCCATCTCTTTATTTTATTTATTTATTTTTTTAAGACAGGGTCTCACCAAGTTGTCTAGGCTGGGCTTGAACTTGTGATCCCCCCATCTCAGCCTCCTAGAGTGCTCAGATTATAGGCATGGGTCAAACTGCCCAGCTTGTAGTTCACTTCCAATTCCACATTGCTATTGTCCATGTCTTCTTACTCAAACGTTATATTGGTGGGATGTTTACTAACTACGAAATACACTAAAAAGTTTTTACACATATAAAAACTGAAGCTCAGAGAGATAAATGGTTAATTTCAAGTCTTATGTAGAACAAATACTAGAACTCAGGTGAAAGATTTGCCTCTGGTGAGGGCCTGCTTTCTAGTTCATAGATGGTGTCTTAGAGCTATGTCTTCACACGTTGCAAGGGTCAAGGAAGGGGTCTCTGGTAGAAGAATATTTAATCCATTCAGGTTGACAGAGTTAATCATCTCCCAAAAATGTTACCTCCTAATACTATAATCTTGGAGACTAGGTCTTAATACATAAATTTGGAGAAGAATTCAAGCATTCAAAACATACCATTAAGCCAATGAGATTTTTCGGAATTATTGGTATAGTAATTTGCTTACGCCTTTTCTCTTTTCCATATATTCCTTCATATACTTTGAGATTGCCCTAGTGTCTATTCTTCTCCCTATTTCCTAATGTTTACATTTACCTTAATAAAATTCCATTTATAAAAGTATTTAGAATACCAAAGAGAGCAAAAAGAATATCCTACCCCTCAGACAGCCAGCACTGGGAGATCAAAAAAAAAAAAAAAAAATTCCTGCTACAATTTCTAATTTGTCACAAAAAAGCCGGGGTGACAAAACACTGGAAATTTCTTTTCCTAGAAATACTTAGGTTGATAAAGAGAAAATACAAAAGCTAAAACTCTCACCAGGGCAACAAATATTGAGTAGATGTACAAAGTTGAATACAAAACTCCATTCATTTTGTTTGCATGTAAAACAAAGCCTGGTTCATATAATAGGCCTTTAGTGAAAAGTTAACTTAGATCCAAGCTTTATAGTCTGAAAGAGTAACATGAAAAGATCTGTAAATATTTTAAGTAATTTTGTATAGGTCTCTGGGTCAGGGCAGAATATATTGCTTTCTATCCTTTATTATATTTTATGATTGCTCTTCTAATAATGTGTGTGATATTTCCCAGTTGTGAAATCTCCCTGATTGCCAGTGATTAAGATTAAATGAGAGAATTGCACTCCTCCCCCGGGTGGCTGTTAGGAAACATCTGAATCATAGTGATCTGTTGGGTGAACTAAGAAAGCGCCTCTCCCTAGTAATCTTGGGTTTATATAAATAAACATTCAATACACATTACACTAGTACATTTATATGCACTGCAGCTTTTGATCTAAAATATCCATTTCCTTCACCATTTAGCAAATCATAAGCTTCTTAAGAAAAACAAGGGCACGGGCTGTAAGAGTTTTGGTTTTACACATATTAAATAAACCAGGTCCGAGTCACTGCAGAATACAGGCATTGCAGCTTCATCGACATGAAAACAACATAATTCCTAATTAAGGACAATCAGTCCAGTTCTCTTATATCTTACTTTTGGCCCTATTAAATTACAAAAGTAAAATCAAAACAATGATGTTCCAATAAATAATAAAGATGTAGCCACCAGAAGAAAACAGACAGGGTCGCAGCGGGAGGCCAAATCTGCTGGTGTAACAGTCGTGAAGGATGGATGACATTCATGGTTTACTTAAATTAAGTAATGACACAGACATCAACATTCTAAAAAAATAACTAAAACACTTGCAAACCTTTAAGTGGATTAAAATAATGTCTTTTACTGTTGTTTAAACAGATAGCTGTATAACTATACCACGTTCTGCCATGTCTATAATTTGCATTTTGTTATTTCCTTCTTCTGAGTTTCCTACTTCCTTTATTCAATGGACAAGACCTTTCTTCAACTCTTGCCTCAAGTATTACCTCCCTGGTGTGAACTCCTCTGAACCTTCAGACAGCCAAAGTGTTTTCTCCTTATCCCTAACCTAGTTATTTTGTAATTTGTACATTCTACTATTTTAACCTAGCAGATTCTACTAAATCTAATCTAGTTATTTTTTAATTTGTAAAGCTATACTTCATGCTTCCCATCCTCAAGACCTACAAAAATATAATATCGGGGTCTCACTAAATATTTGATGCCTCTATGAGATGGTTTTCGGAGTAAGGTCTTCAAACCCTAAGGAAGTGCAAGATCTCTTAGAGAAGGAGAGGTTGAACCTATTTTTATATTAATACTGTGGAGTCACTTGTCTTTTTTATTGCACTGACTTTTGTACAGATGGAACAAAAAACAATGGTAAATGAAACATCAAGGGTCAGACCTTGAATCAAGTCAATAGCAATAAACACAACAAGTGGTCATTGTACTCTTCACTGTCTTGCACTTGCAGGAAACACAATGCCCATTCCACTTGTGAATGTCCTTGACAAAGCAGTTAAAACATATTAATTGTGTTAAATGTTGGCCTCTAAGTACATGTCTTTTTAATCTTTCATGTGATAAAATAGAGTGGATGGGTCAAAAGCACTTCAACACTCTGCATTACAAATAATTTTCTCAAAAAGAAAGGTCTTGTCTGATTGTCTGAGTTGCAAGAGGAACATGCAGCATTTTTCTTGGAGCACCATTTGTACTCAAAAAGAACTAATAGCTGAGCTATCATTGTCCACACTTGGAATTTGGCAGAAATATTCACATCATTGAATGGAGTGAGCATTCCACTTCAAAAAAAAAAAAAAAAAACAGTTGGCACTATGATGCAAATGATAAAATTCAAATTTTTCAGTAAAAATTAAACTTTGGACTATTTGGGTCTTCCACTTTTGCTTGACAGCCTCCCAATACTTCAAGACTTTTCTGATGGGATCAGTGTTGATACTTAGGAAAGTGAGTTTCTAATATTTTATAAAGAAATGTGGCAATACTCAGAGATCTGTGTATTAGTTCTAGCCCTCTGAAAAGCAAGTCCTAAGATGAGAACAGGTACTCAAGACACTTATTAATAGAAGCATCTGTGAAATATAAAGGGAGCAAGCCAGGAAGGCAGAGACAGCCTCAAACACAGTGCAGTTCTGACACCAGTGAAGGAGGGAGGAAGGAAAACACTGTCACAGAGTTCTAGGAATGCTCCTGTCAGGTCACGCAAAGTTCTGGAGCCAACAGCATCAGTTTAAGGAGGTCTGCATCTTGCAGAGATGTAAGTGTACTAGTGGTTTTGCTATGTTCGGACCTTGTCTCAGACCTTGGCTGAGATGGCCATGGGAAGTATGACCTTCGTACAAACACTGAGGATCCAGGAGGTGCCAGTCAATTATATTCCCTCAGACAGGAGATACATTCTCATGTCCACCACAACCAATGCAGTACAGTAAACTGAGAGTTTCCAAAGGATCGATGAATATTGTCACATTGTCATGATCAGATAAATAATTCACTTAAACTGAGAAATAAATTCATTATTATGAGTGATGGTTTCAGATCCCACATTATAACTTACATGTCAGTAGCATTTGATACTTAAGAAACCACCATTAGTTGGGTTCTGATGCAGTATAAAAATAGTTTTAATCATCTGAAAACACTACTAAAATACTTTCCTTTCTTCAACCACACATTCATGTGAGGCCGGATTTTCTTCATATACTGTAATTCAAAGAAAAGAACATGTCTCAACTGATTGAATACGAGGCAAACGGACAAGCAGATATCTTTTTATTAAACCAGATCATAAAAAGGTTTGTAAAAGTGTAACACAATGCTACTCTTCTAATTATTTTTCTGGAAACAAGTTACTTTTTCTCAAATGTGTTATTTGTGTTAGCATGCAATGATTTTTTGCTGCTATTTTTTAATAAATTGATAAATATTTTGAAAGTTTCTTCTTCAATTTCTAATAAAATAAGTGTAAATAGATATTGTCCATATAACAAAATATCTTAGATGTTCTCAATAATTTTTAAGAGAATAAAATTGGTTTGAGAGGAAAATGTTTGGGAACCATTGCATTTAATAATTTTTACTTTCAGGTGTGAACAATGCAGGCTGCAGTATCTCACAGGAGAAAGTAGAGACCACAGTAGCTGAGAGAGTAGCTGTAGTGTCAGAAAACCAGAGTTTAGATTTTGACTTCAATAGTTACAGAAGAAAATCTTCTGACTAGAGATTTAATCTCTCCAAGAATCTGTTCCTCATATGCAGATAATGCGATCTACTCCACAGGACTTTTTTTTTTTTAATTTTATTTTTACCAAGAACATGTAATGGTACATTGTATACATAATGATCATAATCAACATGGTTATTTTGTACCTGTACATGATACATCTTGGTTTTCCCCCCTCTTCTCCCCTTCCCCTCCCCTCCCTTCTATTCACCCACCCCTCCCTATTTGCAACAAGTGTAGCTACACTTTACCATTTTTTTCCCTTTCATCTTACTTTTCGTTTAACCTTCTTCTTTATCCCCCTTTTCCCTATCTAGTTCTCCTCTCTGTCCACAGGACTTTTAAAAGATTAAATCAAATATAAAGTATTCATTACCGTTAAAATAAAGCAAAAATACCTCAATAAGATTTACTTTCCTGTAGTGATTATTGATAATGCAATTATTCCACTGCTAGTAATTTTTCCCCATAGGAAAGAAAAAAATAAGTACCCATTCACCATTCCTTCACACAGTGTGTAGTAAATAATGTTTGAATGCTCTACATCTGAACAGTAGTTGTTAAAATAAACAGTATTTATTAACAATTCACATAACCAGAATGTCAGGTTAAGTTCTTTTTATCAAATGCCACAGGCAAAAATAAATATCTGTATAAAAAATTAAGTTCAATCCTTGCATCACTACACACACACACACACTCAAAATGATGGGACACCTAAATACAAACAACAAAACTACAAAGCTTCTCAAAAAATATACAGAGGAATCTCTTTGCAATCTCGTGGACGGAAAGATTTCTTGAAATATACAAAAATAACTAGTCATAAAAGAAAATAATAATAATAAATGAATTTTATCAAGCTTAAAATTTATGCTTTATCAAAATTAATTTTTTAAAAATGACAAGCTAAAGACTATAAATAATATTTATAATGTATGTGTATGTATGTGATCACAAAAAGGTATCAACAATTAGTGAAGTACTCAAAATGAATAACTGAAACACAAAGAACCATACTAAAAATATCCAAATGATCTGAACATACATACCATGAAAGAAGATATTACTAATGGCCAGTAAACACATAAAAATGTTCTCCCTTTTAAATTATTCTTTAAAAAAATCTAACAACACTGGGCTGGGGATTTAGCTCAGTGATTAGAGTGCTTGCCTTGCAAGCACAAGGGCCTGAGTTCGATCCCCGGCACCACAAAAAAAAAAAAAAAAAAAAATCTAACAACACTAAATATTGGTGAGGGCATGGAATAACTAAAACTTTTTTGTATTACTGTTAAAAGTATAACATAATACACGGATTTTGAAAAGTGGTTGGTTTGGTGATTTCTTTCAAAGTTAAACATACATCTTTCTTATAATTCAGTAATTTGTCTTCTATATATTTACCCAAGAGAAAAGAAGATTTTTGTTCTCATGAAGAAATTCATAAGAATGTTTATAGAATGCTTCCTCACGACATTCAAAAGCTGAAAACAATCCAAATGCCCATCAAAATGAAAATAATACACAATGTGTTATTTATTTAAATGATGGGATACTAGACAACAATAAAAATGAAAGAACAAATCACGCATACACAAAACAATATGGATGAATAAAAAATACAATGGTGAACAAAAGAAGCTAGAAACAACTATGTAGTATAACTCAATTTATGTAAAATCCAAGAACAGACTAAGGTAACACTGGCTAGAAATCAGAATTGAGGTGAGAGGAAATGGAATCCTTTTAGAAAGCGGCACAAAGGAACTCCTTATGGTCTTGGAAATATTTCACATCTTGCTTTGAAAGGTGGTTCTACAGATATATACAACTGATAAATTCAATAAACTAATTCCCAAAATGTGTGAATTTCATGTATGTTATTTATATAACAAAATATATGGCAGGAGAAGAGGAAGAAAAGAAGAAAGGGAAAGAAGAAAATGACCGCAGTTATCTGTCTCTCCTGAGATCCATTTAAAAAGAAATTCTGAGGGTGGGGTCAGGAATCTGCATGTTGCTAGGATTGGTCTAATCATTGTTTCTATGGTTGCAAAGAAGCAAACAAAAAAATGTATTTTGAGTAGTAACAGGTCAGAGAGCACTTTCCGTATCTGATCTTTCCTTCAAGAATTTCTCACCTTGCGTCCCCTCAACTACTTTCTATCACATCATTTATCATATTCTCACCATTTTTATTCTGATCTACAGATTATCTTTTAAAAGATATAGCCTATTTCTACCATGGATTAGGGGATCTGGTGTTCTTCCGCACATCTTTGTGTTGACTTGTTGCAAATGTTTTTTTGTTTTTTTTTTTGTTTGTTTGTTTGTTTGTGGTGCCGGGGATCGAACTCAGGCCCTTGTGCTTGCAAGGCAAGTACTCTAATCACTGAGCTAAATCCCCAGCCCTGTTGCAAATGTTTTAATACAGTTTCTGAGCATTTTTTTCCCATTAATGCCCTCTGCTATGAAGCTTGTACTTACAGCATTACCCTAAACACGGACACAGCTCTTTAAATACCTGATACATCTGTGCTCTCATTCAATGGAAAACCAGGCAAAGGAAGGTCAGGAGCTGTCCACCAGGGACAGCAATAAATCTGCAGAATCACCAAGTCGAGCTGCGGGTAACTGAGGGTCAGACCTAGGCCTTAGAAGTCAGGAATCATCGTGGGCTTTTCTAAGAAGGCTCCTAAAACCAGGGGTTTAAAAAGGCATATTGGAAAAATTGTTCCCAGCATGCCTGCTTTAATGTCTAGTCTAGTTTCAGTCCTTTATCCAAACAAATGAGTGCAATCCTACTGCCACAAAACGTCTTCCCAAAAATCAAAAGCAAAACCCCCATGTCACCAGGTCTTAAATTAGGTGAAAAGACTAGTTAACAACCTCTAGCCAGATCTCTGAAAAGAAGGTCATGTTACTGGCAATGGCAGTAAAAACAAGGACATTCTATAAAACCTGAACATGTTTTTGTCACATTTTTTAAATTGAAAGACAACTGTACAATCTCCAAAATCTAAGATCCAAGATTCTGTACTGCTTTAAATAAAAGCCAAGTCACCTGTACCACTGATTGCATGTTTTGTATAGACGGGCACCGCTCCACTGACCATGGCACGGTTGTGTTTTATATGTGCCTTGCACTCATAGGTAGCAGAGTCTACAGTGGCAAAAAGTTTTGAGAGCAAACTACCTGTCGGGTATCTGTGAAGCAAGGTATGTGACTAGTCACACTTAATGTCCACAGCAAACTAATAATGAGATATGGACTCGGATATTTGCCATTTTACAATTATAGTGGGTGAGGCTAAAAGAAGTTAAATAAGGGACCCAATGTCATCTACCTAAGAAATAGCCCAGCCATGTTAAGACCACTGGTCTTACCCCATTGAGTCATTCATTTCCTCACAAATTTATCCACTCAGTAAGTGTTTATTAAAGATATCATATGACAAACACTGTTATAGGCACTAGGAATATAATGAAAAATCAAGAAGACAAATTCCCTATCCTAAAGGAGTGTACACTGTAGTAGAAAACACATAAAATGAATTAATGAAACATTTCTAACACAATCAGCAAAGATAAAGGATAAGAGTTGATAGTGTGTGTTGGAGTAAGCTTAGGCAGATAGGGGTTTTTCTTTGCAGAGGTGTCTCAAATGAGCCCCCAACTGGCTGAAAGTAGGAAGGTGGTACAGCACACACTTGTAAGGAAAGAATTCCAAGTGTCGTCAAGTGTTTCCGTGAATCCTTGTCACATTAAAAGTATAGAGAAAAGAAAAGTGAAGCTGAAGGTGATAGTATGGGAAGAGTGTTGGGCATATCTTGTAGGACATCGTGAAACACAATTTTGTAAGGGAAATCGGAGCATTAGGTGGCTTTGAGTAGAGGCCTATCCACTGTATGAAAATCAAACTTGGGAGAAGCTCCAATGATACAGAATTTGGGGAGATCAGTGAGGAGGCCACTGTAAGAATGTAAAACCAGTTAAGGAACAGATACTATTCATTTGCCATGTAATTCAAAGAAACTTCCAGGAAGTACATCAGCACATAAAGCAAGTAAAATAGAATGACTTTTACTATATAATTCTCAATAATGTACACTTCTTATTAGGCCTTGTATGGCATGGACAGTTACCTATATATTTGTGGTTTGTCAGTATACTCAAAAAATGTAAAGTGTTGAGAGTTAATCATTTTGGATCCTGAATCTTTTTACCTACCATTTGTATTTGAACAATTTGGTAAAGAAATATCTAGGAGAGAAAAAAGAAAGTGGTTTTAACTAGCTTCTATTAAACAAATCGATGAAGACCAGATAGAGCGACCCCTGACTTACAAACCACAATACACAACTTTCTCCTTCCTTTATGGGTTCTATATACAATGTTCATTTCTTGCTATTAGCAATATTACTTCACTAGTCTCCTCTACTTACTCTCCTGCTCATTTTATTACTTTCAGTTACTCCACATATTAACCAGGTTAAAACCCACACAAAAACCATAAATGCCAATGTATCAGGGACTGAGAGGAAGAGACAGTTCTGATTTCAGATGATGGAAGCAACAGATGATGGAAAACTTATTCCAGGGACAAATTCTAATGGGTGAGAAAGTAGCAGAGTGTACTAATGTTCGCCCCATCCATGTCTTCCTCCACATTTCTGGACCCCCTGCAGTTGGGTTAGACATGTGGTAGAGTGTGGCCAATGTAAACTGGGAGACGAGTTTTGTGTCCTATGTCCCACGTGCCTCAGGAGCATTCTGCCCAGTCTTCCATGTTGTTTCTTTAAGAGTGGGAATTGAAGATGTCGGAGATAACGGTGTAACATGATTTCCCCTGTTGGAAATGAGCTCCCAACTTCCACAGAACTGTATGCAGAAAAAACTTTTATCTTGTATGTCCATGGAGAGTCTGGAGTTCTCTGTACGAGTACGTAGTGTCAATTACTCTAAGATCAAATGCTTTTCTGACAAATTATATGTTGGCTTGAGACATTACAGGGAGAATCAAGAGCTGATTTATATGAGTGTATAATCTCAGCACAAAAAGTTGAGGTGATGTTCCGGTAGATATCAGTTGTACAATGCAAGTTGAAAGCCTGTTTCTGTGGTGGTTCCTGTGCTTATACTAACCAGAACCTCTTCCAGTTGCTGGAATCACCTGAGTCACTGGAATTGCAGGTATATATCAAGAAGTCACTTTAAAAAAACAGTTGCCAGAGAAATTGTTGGTTTACAACAGTGTGATTCAGTTGAGCCTAATTGATTTGTTCTTAGCACTATCTGCAAGCAAATGTACTAAGAAAATTGGAAAATAAAAGATGAAGGAAGGTACACATCATATAAAAATAGTGTGGAAATTATGAGTGGAACATGTGAACGCAAGTGTCTTCGGGAAGATGGAGGGCACATTAAAACCGGCACACTGGTACGAATGGAGGAAGAGAAAACAGAGAGGGTTGCAGAAGGACACTCAGAGCGGGTCTCAGACTCTTCAGTTTTTGGCATGGGGCTTTCTCTAGGGAATAGGAAAAGTCATTCCTTGATCTAACTCTCAAGCTTGTTTAATTTCTTTTCCCAGGTAGTCTGTCACTGCGTGCCACAGTTCTACTCCATTACCTGGGTCAGCTTTTGTGGGTCTGCCTGACACCCTAATTCCTCACCAATACATTGTCCCCATGAGAGAACATCTTCCAAGTTTCAAATAATCAGTTGTGGAATGCAACCCAGGTGACCTCTTACTAACATCTGAGTATGATTATGCATAGAATCAATTCATGTGCTTTCTTGCCACCGCCAAGACTAAAGTGTTTGCCTTCTCTGCACATATTTTAGATGCCCTTTTAAAAGTTTATGATTTTTTTCCTCCCTTTAGTTATCTCTAAAATATTTATTTTAACCTAATTTCTTTTAGTTGACTGTACCTTATTACTTAAATTCTGGAGAAAACGCATTATGGAGAAAAAGTCCTGTGTTATGAATCACTGAGCTACAGAGGTTAGCAAAGCAATAAATTTTATATTAAAAACCCAATTGTTACGCTAGCAGACATCTGATGAGCAGGAAAGAGTTTATCCTTTAAGAGAGGAAAAGCCACACCAACGCCTCTGCTAACAATGGCAAAACACAATGTGAGAGTTAGTTGAGTGCTTCTGAGAAAAGCCAGGTAATTCACATAGTGAGGCAGCAAACAGATAACTTAGGTCTCACAAGTAGGAAAACTGCACAGGAAAGCAGCTAGAAAACATTCTCTCTCCTGGGCCTCCTTCTCCCAGGACACTGTCAAGAACTGCCCCTGTGACTGAAGTGAGATCCATGCAAAAAGATGGAGAAATATTGCAGGGAGTAGCAGATAATACAAGCACCTCTTTTCCACCTCATCTTGGTGAAACAAATCATAGCAATAGCAAGGACCTCATCTCCTTATTATCAGGAACTCAAGCCTTACGGTGGATTTCACTCACCCCTGAACACTTCCCCAGACTGACAGCTCATTGCATTTCTCACTCCCAGGCTCATGGGCACAGAGGTAGGCTGGCCCTCACAAAGGGCAGGGGAATCTGCTTTCCCCACACCTCTTTCTACCACCAGCCCCTCCCCGACCAGACACAACAGCACTACTTCTCTACCTCAACTCTGAAGCACTGACATCTCAATCATCTGAGGTTCTTGACTGAAACATGTGACAGCATTTGAGTAAAATTTGAGTTAGAGTCAAATATAGGTGATATACTTAAAGAGCCAGCAACGGAAGGTTAAGTTTTACTACCTCCCTGAGAATAAACTCGTGTTCCTAAAAACTGACACTTGACTGAGTTCTTTATTTGCCAGTTTCAGCTTCTTCCCTGGATTATAGATTTAAGAATACTTAAAAAAGACTTCTGTGCTCCCTTTATATATGGGACTGCACTTCTCAAAATAAGCCATTTTTCCCCCCCGGCATAATAATTGATGGTCCACCTGTGAATGTGTATAAAACGTTCACATCCTCAGTCTCACTTATTCATATTAGTTTTTGACAAATAATGAGTTATTTTAATATCTGCATTATCTAGTTGAAATCTACATGTCTTCTGATTGTTATTTCAATTAAACTAATTTGGCAGGCATCAATCATTTACTATATACCAAGAGCTGACTTGGGACAGAGAGGGAATATAAAAATATATAAACTCATCTGTGTTCTCAAATACTTTACATTTGTTGTGACCAAACACACAGTAAGTAAATAATTTACTAATGTAAAACTAGACTGAATTAGCCAAACTAGCCTGAATTACTCCAAAAATATTTGTGGAGTGAGTGAACACAGAAAGGTTAAACAAACTTATCTGGAATTAAGAAAGTACATTCTCCTTGCATGACGCCCCTTTCTGCTCTGGCCCAGGAAGTAACCATGAATCCTTCATGGCTCTCTCTACAGGCAGAGACCTAAAAATGAGTGCAGAAAAGTCCTATGTGCCTTTCAGGTATAAGTGATGCCTATTTGCACACTTGGTACCACTGGAGATGCGATCTGCTCCCCTCATGGTGACTAGAGTTCAAAATACTCTTTGAAGAACTTCCTTCTTATGCTAGAGAAGTAGCAGTCTAAAGTTTGAAATGTTGTCTTCCTCTCCATATTGGACTGAACATAGCATCTCATATGTCATCTGATTATATTAATTCCTGTAAAGTTCAAATTAAATCCTATTGACTATAACAAACACATCACTTGGAGGTTTGGGCTGGACACAGTGTATGAGTGAATACTGTACTTTCCAGTCTCCACCAACCTTCCTTTCTTTAGAAACTGCCCTCTCTTAGAGGTTTACCTAATACTATATTCTATGATTTTTTTTATGATTTTTTAAATTTGTTATTCAAATAATATTCCCACGTTGCCTTTTCATCCAAACAGGATTTTTACTATATGCATCCCGTTATTTCTCTGTCCTTGGGAGTGGTCACTAAATGCTTCACACTGTTTCATTCCCTGAGTGTTTATATTCTGTCTGCTTGCACAGCCCCCGGGCCTGTTTAACAGTTTCATTCAAAGAACTCAAGAGACTTCATTCTTTGCCTCCACTTCTGTCATTTCTGCCGAACTCCATCATCACTGTTCCTAAATCAGTCATCAAAATCAACAAATTCTCTTTGGAGTCTTCCCCCAATTCCTTGCAATTAAGAACACTACAACATAATCTGTCTGAAAGTTTGCCCACATTTTCTGCTGATGAATCACCATGATGGTTTTATAGTTCCACACCAAGTTCTATAACTTCTCTTTATATTCTCACTTGTGTTGAAGACCTTAGCTAAATCTATGTAGCATACTTAACATATCAAGCTAGGGCTGCCCATCTGATACAAAGTCCTCATAATGGTTTCTAGATGTGAGAGATGTGCAAATAAAAACTTCACACATTTTGATCTGTAAAAAGATTAAGTGGTCATATAACTTCTTGGAGTCTTCAACAAGTTGAGGAATGTTGATTGAAATTATGCCCCGAGGAAAGAGGATTAGACTGGGTAGGACAAGGGCCACTGCTGTCAAAGCTACTAAGAAATATCCAAAGAACTTGTTATATCTCATGGCCCTGAAGCCTCTTTCTGGGGGCCCTAAATTTTGAGCAGATGGGAGAAGAGTATTTTGTGCTAGCAAGGATTCCTCACTGGACCCTCTTTTTTGGCGAGCTAATTAATGGTTTGCTAGTTGCTTAAATCTTACCCTATTCTGAGGAAAATAAAAGTATTATGGACGGGAGAACTAAAATAATATTATCACTCTCTTACTTTCCCAATTTGTGGGCTAAAAGAAGACTTGATAGGTCAACTAGTCGATTCTTCAATTTGTAGACTTATGTAGGAATCACATTATTCTTTAGAATTTATGGGAATACTGTGATTATTCAAAAGAAAAGTTACTCTAAGTTACCATCAAATACTATTGAACATAAAAATATCCATGCAAGTAAAAATGATGTTATGTTTATGAATAATACAATCTTAGATTTTAAAATTATTAATAGAATGGAATAACAGTAACCTAAGATCCTTGTGAGCTTCTCCTTTGACTTGTAGCTCAACCAGGTCTCCAAAGCAGGGAAAGCTAGCAGGCATTGGAGCAGGAGGGTGAAGAAATAGGCAATACACTCAGGTGTGTTCAGAGACATCGATGAAATCAAGCAAATTGAGGAGAACGGATCTAACACACAGGTAAGCACTCAAAGGGACAAAAATCAAGTTTGGAATAGAAAAATATCACTGTTCGATGTTTAATAAAGAATAAAGTCAGAGGGGAGGTGAAAGATGGTATCAGTGTTCACAGACCTGGCTTGCGACATGCAGATAAAAACTGAGCTTATCAGTTGGCATTCACTCTGACAGTCCCAGATATGGATTCTATCGTACTTACACGCTGTCTCAAAATTCTCAAAAAGAAAGGAAAAAAGAAATTCTAGCACCCTAAGTAGCACAGTGTAGTAAATGTGACAAAACAAACACTATGACTTACTTTCTTTGTATGCATAGTTTACTGGCTACTTTATTTGGTTTCCTACTATTTATTATTTAGATAAAAGTTATAGGTTCATTCACCTGACTGGAATCATAAGGAGAAATAGCATGTTTTCTACAGCTCATTGGGTGTTTTATGGATTTTCATTTGCGTTGGTAGAAGCACCCCCCCTTTTGTGTTTCTTTCCTGGGGGATAGATAGTTATATGAAAAAAATCTTGTTTTACAAGGAGTATGAAATTTGCTTTCTTCAGGGATAGACCTGTGAGACTCAATAAGGCTTAGAATAGGAGAAATCTGTATTGATGTAACAAGGAATAAAACAGGAAACATTCCCAGAGAAGCAGAATGTGGGAGGAATGGAGATCAAATATTGGGCCGGGAGAAAGAACACAGGTTATTCTAGCAATACGTTCTGCACTTGCACACATGCCCAAGCACTGCCAGCTTCGGTAAGACAGAAAACCTAGACTTTCAGTGGTAGATTCCTGGGTTGTTTCTCCATAGCTATTGCAGAGATTGGGAATATCTAAAGGAGACAGCATATTGGCTGTGTCCAAACAGGACATGGTGGCGTTCACTTATAATCCCAGCACTCTGGGAGGCTGAAGCAAGAGGATTGCAAATTCCAGCCAAGACTGGCAATTTAGCCACTTATGAGACCATCTAGAAAGGGAGAAAACTAAGAAAAGGAAAAAAGAAAAAAACAAAGAAACGTGGCTGTGTCCAATTCATCCAGTTGTCTAAAAATTGTATCTCCTTGGAACCAAAACAGCAAGGTGATAAAATACAGTAAATAAATGAATGTAAGTCACTGCTGTCAGTAACTAATCAGTCTCATCCCCATTTAAAGTGAGTGGTCTAGAGTGGTTTGTTTTTTTGTCAATACAGAGATAACTGCAGATGTTTTTATCATCACAAAAGTATTTGCCATGTTTTCCATGACTCCAGCTAAAGTGTTATGAAGCAGTTATTTAAAAAGATAAGAGAAGAGTTTACTGCTGTAAAGGACCAGAAGTAAACCATTAGATGTCTTAAACTCAGACATAGAAGAAAACACAAGAGAGATATGCAGGAAATAACACTGCCATTGAGTAAGCAAGTCATCTCCTGATTCTTGCTGATGTTTACTTTTGTCTTTTACATGACTTAGTTTGTTGTCTTTTTGGAAACTGGACAGTCTAGTTGTTACTTCATCAGAACATCTCAGTACTAAGAAACTGCAAGACTTGGAATGTAGCAAAATTCTAGGTACTAGTCTCAATTCAATTCTCTCTTTGGCCAGAAACTAAAAACACAGAGTTAGTGCTTAAGGTAGAAAAATACATGTTTATAATACATGCAAACTTAATGTTCAGGACTACTGTGCTCAGAATGACAAGATGGCTAAACAAGGGAGTGGTGGATGATGTCAAGTTAAAAGATACGAGGGGCCCAGTCTCTCGCTTGGTTTTAAGATTCCCATATATAGAAAGAAAACAGCAAACAAGACCATTACAGCAGGCTTATTAATCTGAAAGCAGACAAGGTGAAAAAGAGAAATTGAGAAATTATACATGTTCGTTTGAATTCAATGCACTTCATAATTTTCAAATATTGATAACATGTGAATAATCATTTATTGAGCATTTCTGATATTAAGGATGTTGGTTGATCATGAATGAAGTCTTTTACTAGAACAGTGAACCATATATGTACTTCTAAACATTTACAAAGATTTTGTAAGTGGAAAAGTAGAAAAACACACATATTTTAGGGTGGTGAGGTGCACATTAAATTTTGGTTCTATAACCCACCATCTGTATGATTTGAGCAATTACTTAACCATTTTGTGACTCAGTTTCCTCATCTAAAAAATAGTAAGGGCATAGCTTACCTCTCAAGGTTATTAATATGAGATTAGATGAGTTACTATATGTAAAGCTACTAAAATAGGACCTCACACATAGTAGGTGCTATGTACAGTTAATTCATTTTATTAAGGTGATAACAGGGAGAAGATTAGGTGTCTCTAGAAGCCAGATTAAACAGAGCTGTGATGTAAAGACTGAGTCAAAGTGTAGCACGCAGCCTAAGGGCAGAGGTAGGAAGCAGAGAGTGGGGTTCTGAAAGAATACTCCAGTGACTGGGAACAGCTTTTCACAGGCGCCAAGGTGGCAGTGGTACACTCCTGGTAAGTTTGGTATTTTTAGAACTAAAATGAGAAGGAAGGGAAAAAAGACAGATTAGGCCAAAAAAGGTTAGAGTCTTATTAAGAAAGGCCCCGTATGCCAACTAAGGCACTTGTATTTTGTCTTGTGTGGATGATGGAGAGACACTAAATTGCTTTAATCAGGGAAATGACGTGATCACATTGGATTTATTTCTGGAAATGAAAAGATTGATTTTAGAATATCTTAACTGGAAGATATTGAAAGACCATATGTCTATGACTATTTCTGAAGCTAAATGACTATTAAAGGTTAATGTATAAATAAAAAATTAATTCACCAAGTTTAGCTGCTTATCAATAAATGATAATTTAATGTCTTTATCTAAGTGCTTCCTATAGCAAGGCTCGACAGTGAAAGATCCTGGGAACCACTGTAACCATAATTTTGTTCAAATCTAATGAAAAGTTTTAGTGGACTAGAATCTATGTGAAAGATAGCAATGTACACCAAATACTAAGCAGAGTGCTTAATCACTCAATAAAATTTATAGGTTGTCAACAAAATGTGTATCTAAACTTTTCTCATGGGAAGTAAATCACAAGCAGCGTAATCTCACATTGGCATAATGCTCTAGAAGGTACTTCCCCTTGTTGTGTCTCCTTTTCCTCTTATGTTAACATTTCTGTCTTATTGGAGAGAGTGGAACATTTTGTTGCTTTTGCTGGTAACATGGCAGACAGTGTTCTAGTTGCTTTCTAAATGTTCACTCACTTAATCCACATAACGATCTTATGAGATAGATGGTATCTTTAACTCCATTATACAGACTAGGAAGTTAAGAAGCTTGCCCAAGATTATAACATAGAGTCAACATCTGAACCTACATGGGCTGACCTCCAAGTCTCTTCTGTTGATCAGTGCACTATGCCCTCTTTTATAAGTGGAAAATATTTATTCTGAGTAAAGTCTGGATAATTTAAACAATTCAGAAAAAGCCAATGTTTTCCCCTTATGCATCATTCTATTCTATTCAGAATTTGCTAACAATGTCTATGAGATGAAAATAATTCAACTTATTTGGTTAAAGATTTCAAACTGAATGAGATATTCTGTCACCCAGATCCTCCATTTGCTTCTGTATAGATGAAGACCTACTCATGATTCCTTCCTCCTTGGTTTCGAATAAATGTAGCCCCTGCCCTGGCCCTGCCACTAATTCCAATGTCCAAGTTTCTATGGAAGAAAGAACCTGAACAATTCTTGAGTCAATAAAACTTAATGGTAAACCTCTTTTAATGATTGTCATCATCGAGCCTGACTCCAGTGGTCTCTCTGGAGTCAGTACCTAGAGGACCCATAGGAAGTTGAATCATCACCAATATCACACACCCTAAACAGAAGATGGAGAAGAAGTTCCTGACAAAGAACCTGTAAGTCATGCCAGCCTCTGTGTCCAGAGAAGAACTACATGTAAATAAATATAATAGACAAAGGAAAGATAGAATGAAAAAAGAGAGGGAAGGAAGAGAAGAAATTACCCACCTACCTAACATTAGTGTGGAAAAAATGGCCAGCTATGCAATAAATTGAAATGAAAAGAATCAGTCTGTCCCTGGAGTCCACTTTGGGCCTTTTTGGGAACCTGAACAGGATAATTTGTATGAAATTCCCAATGGAAGATAAGTCTGGCTCCTTGGCCACAATCAAGTAAGTAGCAGAGCCAGATGCTACTTCCATAGAGAGGTCTTCTGGGAGAGATAATCCCCTGAGGGCCTGAGACATAAATGACTGTGGGTATCCAAAGAGGATAATTCTCCACAGTCAGCCTGGAGGGCAAGTGATGAGTCTTAATACTGCCCTACCCACTATAGGAGCTGTGGGTGTCTTCCTGGTGCATTTTAAAGGAAGCATAATTAGAACACGCAAACTACCTAGCGGTGGCTGGAAGGTTGCTCTACAAGTGAGAAAAGAGCAAAGTTTCTAAGCATTCTTACAAACATAATAAACACAAAGCTGAGAGTAAGTTTTGAGGCTTGGCATTGATAGCACCCTTTTTCCTTTGCAACCTCTAGGTACAAAGATTGCAAAAATGAGGCCTATAAAAATCTCCTTAATAGGCCCCAGAAATATTGCACATCACTAATAGTAATTCTCATAACTGTTATAATCTGCAATCACATAAATGGCAGGAACATTCTTTAAATTACTTTGTTAGTGATTTCTGAGATTTTATTCCAATGCAGAGACACCGAATTCCATAGAGAGGAAGCTTCCATGTTAGCCAGCTCTGCAAAATGTGGCAATATCTGCTGTAGCTCTCCAAAATTATCCTCCTGCACAGCCACATTTAACAGGGAGGAACGGTGCCCAAAGAGTCAATGATGTCATTGCTTGTCAGGCTCACAGTTGTGACTTCACCCTATTTAAACACACGAAAGACACTAAGAATCAAGAGGTGTTTGTAGCACATCTAATTGTCTACTAACAGGTCGAAGCACATAGAGTACTAGATCTAAGACACTCTTAAATAAAGTAATTAAGAACAGCTCTTCCTAAATGGTTGTAATTGTCAAGTTGCTGAACCTGTCTAATGCCCCATCATTAGCCTTACTGCTATGAGAGAGAGAGAGAGAGAGAGAGAGAGAGAGAGAGAGAGAGAGAGAGAGAGAGAGAGAAAGGTGTTTTTCTTGAAAAAGATGAAATGGAAATAAAAAGTCTTATTGAGAGAGAGAAAGAGAGATCGTGTTTCTCTAGTATTTTTATCATGGAGTCCTTCATATTTCAAAGGGCCATGGTATCAGGAGGAGATGGGGAAGAGAGAGAGAAACAGACTATCCTACTGTGCATAATGATAGAATACTTCTGGCTTCTGTGGCACTGAGTCATTACAAAGGATGTTTCTTGTGTGTGTTTGTGTATGGTGTGTGTGTGTGGTGTGTTTGCTGGAATAATCTGAACCTACCTAAGTATCTGACTGATTTCTTCTAACATTATTGTCTGAATACTTCAGATACTATAAGTATATCTAATCAAAGTACAAAAAGAAGATTATATAACAGCCCAATGTGCTCAATATCTATAATTAGGTTGCACACACAACTTTTATAAAATTCTGATCTTAATCATCTTCGTCATTTTCCATCATGACCAGGTAGAGAATAGGAGAAAAATTACACAGTCTTCAAACACTGAACATTAATTTCAGGTACATTCAGAAAACATCTAAGAATGGGTAGACAGGAGAAAAACGAATAATATCAATAGGATTTTTTTCTTTTCTTTCTTTCTTTCTTTTATTTGTGGTGTTGGGGATAGAATTCAGGACCTCACATATTCTAGCTGAGCACCTTAGCACTGAGCTACACCTTCAGCCCTAACAGTAGCTTAAAAGAAATTTACAAAGCTATTTAATTTTTTGAGAATATTACATAAAGTATGGAGAGTTAACATGTCTTCCAAAATGTTTTCTCCCTGAAGAGTCTGTCACACACAAAAAAGTACCAATATTTGTTAGGATATTTGAGAATTTTGGATAGATAAAAGAAATACAATGCCGTATTTTTTTTTTTCATCTTTAATCTTAGGCTTTGTCAAGTTAGTCCTGCCTAGGATACAGGAAAAGAAAGAAAAGAAAAAAAAAAAAAAAGACCCTTGGCCTCTTTGAACAAAATGTTCCTGAAAAGAAAAAATAGTGTCCAGAGAAGCAACGCATGCAGAGGCTTTAAGCCTCAGGTTGGACACACAGGAGTCTCCACGACATTCCTTCTTACACAGTCACATCCAGTTAACATGCAGGGAATGCAGAGCTACGCACTAGTCATCCACAGACCATATGTGTATGGTGCTGCGATTGAACTCAGGGCCTTGTGCTTGCTAGGCAAGCGCTCTCCCACTGAGCTAAATCCCTATCCCCCACAGTGTATTTTTAAATTTCTTGAATTAGAACCAAGAGTAGTCAAATATAATTTATTCAATTTCTCTGATTAAAACATTCTTTTCTAAATAATGTTAAGAAGAACTCTCTGTATTGGTCTCCCATACAACAAAAAGTTAAAAAGAAATCTGTCTTTTAAAGTAGGTTCCTCGAGAGAATGGGAAGCTCCAGAAAGGGAGAAAATATTTGCAAATGACTTCTCTAACAAAGGACTATCATACAAAATATACAAGGATTCTTAAAGGTAACAATAATAAAATGAGCAGCCTAATTTAAAAATTGGGCAAAAGACATAAACAAACACTTCACCAAACAAGTTATATAGATTGCAAGTAGGCATGAAGATGTTCAACAGCAGATATCAATAGGGAGCTGATCTTACACGCATATAGCTAAGGGGAAAAAGCCAATCTTGAAAGGTTGCATCCTATATGAACCCACTGTATGACATCTTGGAAATTGCAAAACTCTGGAAATAATAAAAAGATTAGTAACTGTCAGGGATTGGGGAGAAGGGAGGGGTGAATCAGCAAAGCACAGAGGAATTTAAAGGCAGTAAAACCATTCTATATGATAATACAATGGTGGACACAGATCGAAATATGTTTAGCAAAATCCACAGAATGAACAGCAAGAGTGAATCTTAACATAAACTGCACTTCCGCTAACAGCGATGTGTCCCTATAAGTTTGTAAACTGTAGTAATATATCACATGGTGCAGGGTGGTGATAGCAGTGTATTGTGACAGAAGGTATATGAGAACACTCTGTACTTGCTGCTCAATTTTGCTGTGAACCTAAAATTTCTCTAAAAAAATAAAGTTTATTCATTTTTTAAAAGCATGTTTGTCCAATATCAGCCATTGAAATTGAAGAGGTGATTAAAAACCTACCAACAAAAAAAAGCCCAGGTCCTGACGGCTTCACAGCTGAATTCTACAAAAAATTCAAAGATGATCTAATACCATTATTCCTCAAACGCTTTAATGAAATTGAAGAGGAAGCAGTACTTCCAAAATCGTTCCTGGAAGCAAGCATTACCCTAATACTAAAACCAGAAAAAGACCCAACTGAAAAAGAGAACTACAGGCCAATCTCCCTAATGAACATAGATGCGAAAATTCTCAATAAAATTGAGACCAACAGAATACAACAAATCATCAAGAAGATTATACACCACGACCAAGTAGGATTCATCCTAGGGATGCAAGGATGGTTCAACATACGCAAAACAATACATGTAATTCACCACATCAACAAAGTCAAAGACAAAAATCACATGATCATCTCAATAGATGCAGAAAAAGCATTTGACAATATCCAACACCCGTTCATGATAAAAACACTACAGAAATTAGGAATAGATGGTGTATATCTCAATCTGATAAAAGCCATATATGACAAACCAACGGCCAACATTACACTAAATGGCCAGAAACTAGAAGCTTTCACACTAAAATCTGGAACAAGACAAGGGTGCCCATTGTCTCCACTATTATTCAACATAGTTCTAGAAACATTAGCCAGAGCAATTAGACAAGAGAAAGAAATAAAAGGAATAAAGATAGGAAAGGAAGAAGTTAAACTATCGTTGTTTGTGGATGACATGATACTCTACATAGAAGACCCAAAAAACTCCACCAAAAAACTACTGGATTTAATAACTAAATTCAGTTGTGTTGCTGGATACA
>PVJO010012038.1:0-57232 GCA_004026905.1 Hystrix cristata | reverse complement strand
TTTGACCTTGGATGACTTTGACACAACTGTGGGTAATCTGCCTATGGGACAGGTTGCCTCCTTAAGGAGCCGTTCGCTGAGCTGCTTCTGTTCCTGGTACAGACCTCAACACAGGCCTGTGACAGACCCCAGACACCCTGTTTCAGCCCATCTGCTCCTGTAATAGACTTTCCACTCCAGGAGAGGCGGGATGCAGTCTGACTGATCTCTGTACCTGGCCAGATCCTATTGGAACTTGATAGGCTGCCTAACAAGTATAGGGCCATTAAATGAATGAATCTTGCTTCCTTTACTTTGTTGTAAAATGAAACAAACAAACACAAAATCAACTTAGATCTCAATCATCATACTCTGAAAAACATCAAGAGGCCTACAAAATACTTAGTATAATGGGAAAAAAAATCTAGGCATTTATTTTTAATATAGGAAAAGGGGAAAACTTAGTTTTCATAAAAATAGAAACAGAAAAATTCTAATTCTGAAACAGATTCAAGATTATTCCCCTATTTTCACGACTTCTCATGGATAGCTATAAATGTCTCTGGTTCGAGTACTTACCCAGCATGCTCTCTTTCCCTGAACCGGAGAGTACGCCTGGTAAGCCCCGGCCCGAAACCAGACACTGAGCCCACCTACGCCTCCCGATCTGAGCCGTGGCCCGGGACCCGGAGGCTTTCCTGTGGTCGCAGCCGCCAGCGGCCACAAGCCCTTCGGGAAGACTGCGTCTTCCACCCCAAACGTATCCCTCCTCTCTGCATTCACGTTCTCTTCGTTCACTAAAGACAAGCAAAACAGGAAGAGGAGGAGGAAAGAACACAGGCCCCCTCGTCAGATGGCTACTGGGCCCCCAGCCTGAGAAAACGCAGAACAGGGCCAGGGGGACAAAGACCTGGAGCCAGCAACTGACTTCCACTGTGGGAAGGGTCCAGATATCAGTGGCCTTGAAGAGGAGGAAAGAAGTTGAATGTGGTGGTGCATGCCTGTAATCCCAGTATTCTGGGAGGCTGAGGCAGGAGGATTTCAAGTTTGAGCCCATTGGGCAACTTACCGACTTGGCGAGACCCTGTTTCAAAATCAGAAACGATAAGGGCTGGGGATGTAGCTTAGTGTGAAGGCCCTGGACTTAATCCCTCGTACTGAATTTTTTTACAAAAGGAGGTGTCACTGGAGAATCCTGGGTCCGCCCATAGCTAGGTGTTTCCCGTCCTTTGTGGGAGTCTGTGCCACTCAGGAAACTGGTCCAGGGAAAGGTTCGTAGTAAAGGTAACCGCCAGGTGGGCGGCTGCCTGTTTACTGATGTTCAAGTTCACCGGCAGCTCTTGCTCCCAGGGGAAGGGCTCACCTGACACTGTACATGTCTGCAGAGTCCAGCCCACACCCCACAGCATTTTACACAGGCGTATGTATGTTTGCCAGTAAATGAGTGTACACTAAAATGTGACATAAAATGTCTTTACAAAGAAATGGCAAATGCTCAGAGTGATGGATGTGACAATTACCCCGATTGGATAATTACACAGTGCTGACGTGCATTGAAATATCACACTGTACATGCCACAGATAAATACCATTATTGTCTGTCAATTTAAAACATTTTAAATAAAAAATATGTTATTTTACTGTACTTCTGAAATGTTATGCCCCTTCTCTCATTAGCAGGGATTATCTTCTGACACCTTTTTGTCCGGTGAAGAGGATGGAATCCCGGGTCTCTTTTTCTCTTTAAACCTCCCAAATCATCTAACACAGACGTACAGCAGAGGGGGGTCTCAGTTATTTGTTCACCAAGATCCACTTGACATTTAACTTCTCAACTCACTCATCGTTACTGCTGTTTGTTCCCTTCACCCACCACCAAGAAAATCACTTCCTGGTAACACTGCAGAATTATATACTGTTCCCTTTCATCTGAGGGACCTGGGAAGGGTTTATTCTGCAGCACAAGCTCTCTGGATAAGAAAACCAGGATGGAAATATAACAGCTTAATAACATCACGCTGGGGCTTTAATCATTCGTTCACAAAACACACCTCTTCCCTGTGAAGAGCCTGCGGACCAGGGCGGAGAGGGCGTAGGAGCGGAAGGCGCTCCGGGCTCAGCCGTGTCCGTGCTTTAAATGCACACATGCACGTGCTCCTGCACAGGCAGCTGGTGGTGCCCTCAGGCGCCACTTTGTGGGTTCAGCTACTCCTCCAACTTCAGATTTCATCCTGAGTGGTTAAATGGCACCTCCTCCAAGAAGCCCACCGCGCCCACCCAGTGAAGTTGTCTTCCATCAGGCTTCACGGCACTCCGAGCACATAACACACGTGTAGTCACATGTTTCTTCCTCACTACTCACGCCTGTCTTCCTTTCTACTCCGAATCCCCCCCAAGAGGCTGGGCCAGCCCCACCTTGCACCCCTTGTACCTCCCACAGTGCCCTGCCGGGCGCAGGCTGCGTGTTTGAGCACAGGTGCACCCCAAAGGTACAGACGCCAGCACGGTCAGGCCCAGCACCAGGGTCACAGGCGGAAAGTGGCAAAGCTGTCCTCAGCCTCAGCCGCAGGGGAAGTTCACAGAGCGGTGAACCCCCACAGGCCCGAGGGGCACACCTGAGGGGCTTCCCTCCTCTTCTACTTGGACGTAAGCCAATGGGCAGAACTGCTACGTGACAGGGCTGCTGTCTCACAGTGCCGGGGCAAGTCCTGCCACCTCTTCCCCTTCCCCAGCCAGGTCATTTGGGAACACACACACACACACACACACACACACACACACACACACACACACACACACCCTCATTCCCCTGTCCACAAGGACAGCCTGAGTCACTCACAGTCTAGCCTCCACATCCAAAAGACATATGCTGATACCTTGCAGGAGTCCTGAGGACGAGAAGGGGGACTACTTTAACTTTTAATAGTTTTAAAGAAGCAATTTCCAAAAAATAACCCTCATGTAAGCCCTAGATTCAGTGCTTGCAATGGTTCTGCTTACACCCTGTAAACTTGGTACCAGCTTCCAAAGTATCATTTAAAATGTAATGAGAGTAGGAATGAGAGAGTTACAGTGATGTTTTGGATGCACCTACTACACGCCCTAAAGTGTCAGAAATTCTCTCTCCTTGAATATCGGTAAATAAAGAGAAAATCAGGAGGTATTTTCTCATCACCTGCAGCTCCCCCACGGAAATTTTTAATGCAGACAAGATCAATGTGGGCTGCACAAATACGGTCAAAAGGAAAAGATATGTGTAGCTGGCTGAATGAGGGAACCCAAAACATACTCGCACTCCAGACCCTAAACTTGCAAATGTTGTCCCTATGCAAAGACAGCGCAGATCCGACGAAGCCGAGAGAACGGCCACATGGGGTCGTCCTGGACCATCGGAACTGGCCCAAGGTAGTCATCGGCGTCCTCAACGGGGAGGAAAACAGGCTGGTTATGCGCTCTTCTTCCCACTTTCATGCAGCCCTCCATATTTTCAAAATTTAAAAAATCACACAAAACAAAGCTGAGGAAAACACAGTAAATGTCTCAAAATCTCATGTCCTAAAACTGGATTCCGGCTAGTTTCTCCATCTGCTCATTTGAAGGTATCTGCGGTAATAGTGATAATAACAGTGATGGCAACAGCAGTAAAAGCAAAAGATTTTAAAAATCAGTATTTTACAGAACAGAAAGGCTTTCAGAGTAAGAACTACACGGACCAGAATCAGTTTAACACAATGCGGCACATTCACAAATAACAACTAACTGAGCTTGTCTTCAAAACAGTGAGTCCGCCGGGCACTGGGCTGAGCACTGTTCCCTCAGCACGTCATCTTCTCTCACAGATCACTGTGGTCGCCCTCCCCGCACGGGGGAGACAGCGAAGGCTCAGGATGGTCACCCAGCTAGAAACATCAGGGTGGTCATTTTCGTTTTTACTTATTTTGGGGGGGTCCTGGGGATGGAACTCAGGGCCTGTGCTTGCTAAGCAAGCACTCTAGCACTGAACTAAATCCCCCACCGGGTGGTCGCTTTAAACACAGGTAGTGTAGCCCACCAAAATTATAGCAAAAAACAACTTTTTGAAAAACGTATGAGCTTACTTTAGTGAGAAGAGTAAAATGGAAATTGATTCTCCTTTCAACAAGGCAAAGATTAACAAAAAGGCTGATCAATAAAAACTCAAGGGAAAAGAAATACCACCCACAGAAGACAAGCAGGTATGCCGTGACTCGGTACACTGGCGAGCAGAATAAACCGCAGCAGCTCTGCCCAGGCACGGCTGGAGCCGTCATCGGACATCACGGGACTCAGTACACTTCTCAACTAGGCTTCTGACGACTGCGTTATTAGCACTGCGTGTGCCCGACAGACTCAACCCGTGGACAAAGGGAAGAACAGCACATGCAGGACAGGCAAGCTTCGTCAGCCTCTACCACGGGAAACATCGTGGAGAAAAGCTGGAAGATACACAGAGAGCAGAGGCAGACACAAAAGCATGGCACAAATGTGCTTATCTCATCGAGTGTGGCACCTGAGATAAAAGGTAAAACGTAGACGGAGCAGGACACAGAGGTGTGTGAATATTAAAACTGCAATAGTAATCATCAAGATGCATACAATGATGAGATTGAAAGGTGTGTGTGTGTGTGTGTGTGTGTGTGTGTGTGTGTGCATTAACTACATCTACAGAGCAGAGTCAACGGACAAACCCAAGGCAGACATTTAAAACAAGCCGAGCGAGTACATTATTTGAGTTATGAAAGTAATGCCAATAAGAGAGACTACCAAAAATGTGTTGGCTCAGGAATGAGATTACTACTTCTCATAACCAGCACTTCTCTGCTACCTGATTTTTTGAATGGTGATCGTGGGTTGTGTTGAAAATAATCACGTAGTTCCGGAGATGGCAAACCATTTGGTAAATATTTTAGACCTTGAGGGTAGTTGTGCAACTCTGTCCCTGTAGCTCAACAGACAATTCACAGATGAATGAGCATGGCTGTGTTCCAATAAAACTTTATTTACACAAACAGGTGGCAAGCTGGATTTGGCCTGCAGGCTGTCGTCTGCTGACCCCTGACCTAGTCCAGCAATTCCCTAACTATGTGCTACACGATAGTCCAATATATTTAAAGGGTTTCCTCTAAAAGAGGGATAGCTCCCATACTCAAAGTGTTTAAAAAGCAAGATTTAACAGCATAAGTGGATTGCTTTACTTTTTGGCCTCATCCATCCTCTAATGTGCTTATGAGCTTTTGAATACCTAATATGGAACTAGTATGTAGTAAAAAGCTTTCTCGAACTTGCTTGAATACACTGGGGAAGCACCCAGCTGGTAACATCTCCAAGGCCGCTCATCTTCAGCTGACCAGACAGGGAAACAGTGGTATGACCCAATTCGTACTTTGATGAATAAAGAAGGCTTGGAGAGAAGTAAGCTACTCGCCCACGCTACCCAGCCAGATGGTGTCAGAAGTGGGACTAGAACCCAAAGCTTGGGGCATTGTTGCTGTGTGTCAGAGCGCAGCTGCCTAGGTGCCTGCACTCCTCAGTTTTCCTGTCGCTGGGACTACATACCTAAAGGAAGAGAGCTTTATCTGGCTCCTAGTTTCAGAAGTTCCAGTCCCTGATGAGCTGGTTCCAAAGTAGAAACATCGAGAGGAAAGGCATGGGGAGCAAAGCTGTTCACTTCATGGTGACCAGGAAGCAGAGCGCAGAGGAGCGCTTCTGGGGGAGACAGGCCCTCCAAAGACACTCCCACGACCCAGCTCCTAACATCGCACTCAGCGTGGGCATCAGCGGATTAATCCACTCACTGGGGCGGCACCCCACGGTCCCATCGCCTCCCCGGCAGACCGTCAATCCGGTCGAGTTGGCAGTGAGGGTTCGCCGGCACAATGCCCGTGTAGTGCAAAGCTACCCCGGTCAGCTCTAGCCCAGGGACTTGATAGGACACATTCTGAAATAGCTTAAGTACATGGATGAAACACTACTTCAACCTCAAAGCCGTGAAGACTCTCCAGTTTAGACTCCTTATCGTCTTCAGAAGCATCAGGAGCGGGGAGGAACTGACTGGACACATTCATTGCGAGTCTACTTCCTAATTCCTGATGTGGGGTGGAGGAATAGGGAAAAAATAGAGAAGAAAGTCTTTTTTCTGAACATTTTTAAGATTCTATAGCATACTATTTGGTGTTACTAAGCACACAGTGTATTTTATGACGCATAAGTAACGAGCAGCTATTGATTCATCTCTATCTGAACATATATCAATGTACAAGGCACATCCGGGGGACAGAAGAATACAGAGGTGGATCAGATGCACAATGAAAGGCTTGAGAAACCTATGCGCTAAGCAAACAACCCCATTTCTTGTGAAAGTACAAATATATGAAATGTAGCCATATATTACCAAACACAGAAATGTTCCAGATATAAACAGAACTTTGAGAGAGAGTGAGAGAGACAGAGAGATGCAGATTTTATCAGTCCAGGCAAGACAGCATTAAACAGGATCAGGTCCTGTGTACCACTCTGAAAAGAACAGCCCGGTCAGGAGCTGCTTCCTAAACCCTGGAACATTGGATAGCATCACTGTTTTCTTTTCAGCACACAAATCAGTCATCGTTTTCTCTACTTCTCCGCGTGCACTTTCACAGCCTGTGATTATTAACACGGTTGAAGTGTCGAAGCCACCTTAGCTAAGGGCAGCTTTCCCCCGACACGCTCATGAGTGGTATAAGGTGAGAAGTTCGTCCGGAACCAAGGGGCTGCCCTCTCTGCTGATGGAACTCCCAGCCCGAGTCTGAGTCAGACCCAGAGGAGGTCATCGGCCAGTAGCTACGGCAAGAGCAAGGGCAGCTGCAGCTGGCCAAGGACCTGCCGTGTCCCGAGCTGCCCTTCTGAGAGCCCGCAGCCTGGCCCCAGGTCCGAACTCCACCTGAGACTCATCTTAATGGTCTAGCATGGCTGGAACTGTCCAAGTCCTGAGGTGTGGACACTGCATCCTTCGGGGATCCCGACTTCCTTCGCTGCACTCCTGAAATCCCCGAGTGCTGTGTGACTAGACATGAAGAAAGAGCCGCAGATGGGACAAGTCAGAAACCATCTTGATGCCCATACCAGGTCGCTAGGTTTAAAGGCAAAGAGCTCTGGGCCGGATCCGTCTGGTATAAGAACCAACTGCCACACGTGGCAATGACTGCAACGAAGGGACTGAATTAACAGTAATTTTTTAAAATTAAAAATATTTTTATTAGCGCATGTCTGCAGCACATAGTGATTACACTCCTTGTTGGGAGTTGGTACGGGTAAGTAACACATCTTGAGTCGCTTTTCATCCCCTTCTCCCCTCCTCCCTCCCCCTCCATCTCTTGAATCCCTTTCCCATCTGAGAGAGGTCAGTCTTCCTACTTCCTATTATCTACCTTTCATTTTGCATTTCTCATATAAGAGAAGCCATGTGATATTTAAGCTTGTAGGTCTGATTTATTTCACTTAACATTAGGGTCTCGAGGTGCATCCATTTTCCTACCAATGATTCAAGTTTATCCTTCTTTATGGCAGAGTAGTGCTGCGTTGCAAATATCACATTTTCTTTATTCATTCATCAGTGCTGTATATACAGGCTGCTTCGAAGATTTAGCTTAATTATATTTAAATTTTAAAACTGCAGCAGTGTGAAATAATTTTCTAATAAATACAAATGCATTGTTTTGGTAGCACTACATTTCACTTTCAATGCCACGCTGCTTAAGATGTAACTGGCAGCCAGGTGTGGTGGTGCAAACCTATAATCCCAGCAGGCAGAGGCTAAAGCAGGAGGATTGCAAGTTTGAGCCCAAACTAAGGAACTGAACAAGACCCCATCTCTAAATAAAAAATAAAAAAGGTCCGGGGCCGTAGCTCATTGCAAAGGCCCTGGCTTCAGTTCCCTGAGCACTAAAAACAAAATAAAAATATACTACTACTGTAGTATAGTGTGGGAGTCTACACGTAATTGCACTGCTGATTTACTAGATGTCAGCTAAGCAATTCAATTGAAATGATTTTTTTCCTAACACTGTAATATGCTCATCTGAATAGTTTACACTGAATGGAACTCATAATGGGTCATTAAATGGAAAAATCTCTCTTAAATAAAATATAATTAAACTATTTCTCTAGTTTCTAAAGTAAAAATAGCCAGATTTTCAAATGTAAAAAAAGTCTTAGTACTGACACAAAATGGAACGGAGATATAGAAGCTACACTGTAGTCACTGCAGACAAGGGAACAACATGGGGGCGGAAGTATGTAAACAATGTCACAGTCAATGGCGATTGTGACTTGCTGCGGCAGAGCAAGATGAAAAGCTGCTTGCCGAATAAAAAATACCAAAGATAATAGAACAGACAATATTAAGAGACAATTTCAGCAAATATAGTGAATTTAATGTTGCTCCCTTTAAAGAGTGAAAGGCGAATCGATGAAATTCATCAATGTTGCTCCCTTTAAAGAGTGAAAGGAGAATCGATGAAATTCATCAACCAAAGTCAGAACTAAAAAAAAAAAATTTAATGATTTTTTAACATCTGAGCTTGTGGCCATCTATGAAATATCTTGGTTGTTAAACAAAACCAAAAAGATGAAAATCATTTTTAGATAGCGATAAGGTAAATAAATGATTAGTTAAGGAAAATTTTTTTTAGAAAACTGTGAGGAGATAAACATGATTTTGTACAAAAACTGAAACATTTCGAATTAAGCAATTAAACAATTGGCCATATAATACAAGATATTTTTAATACTGTCAGAGATCAATAGATTCTTTACCCACAAATGGTTTTCTTTAGTTTTAGATGAGTTTTACTATACAAAAGACACTACTCAATATTTTTGGTACATTTTTATCTCAAGAGGTTTCCAAATTTATGAAGAAATGTTGTTAATTCACAGCTTTAAAAAACAGAAAGTGAACTCATGGCACAGATAGTTTTGAATCTTTGCATCTTTTAAGAATTTTGGCTAGATTTGGAAACAAAAAGTTTCTATCATGTCAAAGGGCGTCACATTATGTTAGGTCATAATTCTATACTTAGCAGATCTTTAAATAAGGAACTGGTTTGTGTTTTAGTGTTTCTTTCTTTTGTGATGTTAATTCGTAGTTGGTCTTACAATGTGTCATCTATGAAAACTCATAGATACTGTATTAATCAGTTTTGCATTGCTGTAACAAAACACCCCAGATAATCAACTTCAAAAGAGGAAATGTTTATTTTGGTTCACAACTTGGGAGGTTTCAATCTGTGGTCGGTAGGGCATGTTGCTTTGGGCCTATGGTGATGCAAGAGATGTGCAGTGGATTAAGTGTTCTCATCATGGCAGCCAGGCAGTAAAACAGAAAAATAGGAAGAGGCAGGGGTCCCAGTATCCTCATCAAAAACACTCCCCCAGTGAGGGGGAGACCTCCCACTAGGTCGCCCTTCTTAAAGTTTCCTCCACCTCCCAATAGTGCCACTGCTGGGAGCCGAGCCTTTAACACATGACCTTTTATGGGAAATGTATCCAAACTATAGCCAATATCATTAAAATTGTGCAGCGTACACACATAAATGCTCAGAATTGCTGCCCCTTATGGAACTGCTAAAAGCAATAGAAAACCATGAGTTTAATGATCAGGTGTTCTTTGCCAATGATGTCTGGATGGACCACTGAGGAGTTTTACGAAGCTCCATTGTGCATCTAACTCCAATTCAACATTTTCTTTACCCAGAAGGAATGTTTGTCATACAAAGATTAAAAAAAAAAAAGCAGTGTAATTTTGTTTTTTTGTTTTTTTTAACAGATATCACACTAGCTATAGAGAAGCCAAATCTTTGTAACCCAGCTAGATAGACAGGCAGGAAAATTTATATCAAAGCTGATACTTTTCATAAAAGAAGTAAAAAATAATGATTTCTTACACTTTTCTAACTTGGATCAATATAACAAGATTTTATCGAACCAAAACCAATTTCCCTTCAAAATCTACTAGAAATTTTTGAGAATGTTTTGTTGATATTGATAAATTCAGACTGGGTTTTCGATTTTTTACCTTACTCCTTCAAATCTGAGGTTAGCAATTTTGAGTTGGCGTAAGAGTGAGTGTGGTTATATAATTGGAACAGATGTTGCTTTGAAACTGATGTGCTTTTGTTTCAAAAAGTCAAGTTAACTTGGCTAGAAAAGATGAACGCGTTTTGTCAATTTGGACACAACTATCAAAGGAAAATGAGTTTTTGCCACTTGATTCAATTATTGGAAAACTTAAGTGCACTAACTCATGGATGGGTAGAATGATCTAACACAAAGCCTACTTTGTAAGAAAGCGTTAGATAACTCACACACACACACAGACAGGTGTTGGGTGGACATGATGGGAGGTGACAACACAGAGCACAGCTCCAAAGCACGTGGGCACCAAAGTGCATGATCCCTCGCGTCTGCTCACGATCACATGGCTGCCTGGTAGCCGCATGCAGCTCCTTATGCCACACAGCATCTCCAGAGTGGCGCAGTGTGTGTCACGAGCCCAGGAAAAGACCACGATTCAAAGTCAGAAGCCCGGTTTGTACGGAATGTGCATTGTTCTCACAGCACTGTACAGTCAAAAACTTTTAAGTCAAGACTCTCAGTACATGAAGTAAAAACTGGGAAAACTGCAAAGAGAAACACCAACTCGCAATGGCAGACTCCCTTCTCCTGCTCTTTTGACATTTAACAGAACAAGCAGAGAGATATTTGGTACAGATATAAAAGGTGTGAGCGGATCCCCCGGAGAAATCTGTGCTCATTCAAGTTTGAGAAGCACTACTCTACCCTACCTATATGGGGAACCAGTCTCCATCCACATCCACTTCCGGCAAAAAACAGTGTTTTTGGCTTCCTACTGACATCATCATAACCTGTACTTTCTGTCTGGCTCCTAGGCTAAGCCAGAGTCACAGAAGAAAATACTTCCAAGAAAACTAATCCTGAAAAATAAATCATAGAATTTGGAGATGGCACAATTAGTTGAAACCGACTGGACTTTTATTCATCCTACAGACCTGGAAAGAACTCCAGCCTTACCTCTTAGATGGAAACTGCTTGAGACTTAATCTACTCGTCTACAGGACTATACTAAGAGCTGTTATGAGCTGCAGAACAGACGATACCTAGCACAGAGCCTAACACACGCTCCTGAACACAGGCTCCTTGGCCTCATGCAATCACTCGCTGGTGCAATTCCCTCTGGAGCCGAGATTAGTTCTCCAGCACATCTGCTAGGACGATCCCAGTAAAGACTGAAGTCAATACCTTTAACAACAAAGCACGCCAGTCTCCCTACGCTGATCACCAAAAATCCCGAGGCATCATTCATTTGAGCCAATACTTTCCCTTCCAGCCCTCAATGGAGAGCTTGACTCTATTTATGGCGGTAACTGACACTCTCTCAACAGCTGCTGCCTGACATCTCATGATGGAGGAACAAAGAAGTTGGACAGCTTTCTAATCAAGTTTTACACGGTGGAAAATATAATAGCTAAAATAATCATAACTATTTCGAGGCGTTTTAAAAAGCACACTGGAAAATCTCCACTTCTTGTTACTGGCTCAATCAAATTAAGAGTGGAAAAAACAGGGCTAGGCATCAGAAGCCCTGGATTCCGGGCTGGGTCCTGATGCTTGCTTGCTTAAAATAATCTTGAGCAGGATACTCTTCTTTATGGGCCTTAATTTCCTCATCGATAAAATAAAGACGTGAAGACAAGCGCTGTTCATCTGATAAAGCACAAAAAATTTAAATGAGGTACATGCAAAATCACAAGGCATATTTACGTAGACAGTATTATTATTTTGAGTGAATATGGTCATTGGGTCCTCTATTAACATAAAATACCAGCAGGTAATTAGAAAGTTAAAATTATTAAATTATCAAGCTAGTATTGTTCTTTTTAGATTTATACTTTCCATACTGCATCAGCAAGCACAAGCTTTTAAACGCAAAAAAATCCCAAATTGCTATTAACAGGTTCCTCTGTAAGTGATAAAGAAGTATAGCATCGAGGAAAACTTCAATTAATTTATCTAAGATCATATCACAGAGCTCTACAAGTTAAGAAACTGGCTTATCACTGACCCAAATTTTCCCCTAAAAATCTAGCCGGAAGGTTAAGAAAAAAGTGGCAACATTATACTTCTAAAGACTAAGAATAAAGGAAAAAAGAAAACAGTGGTGGCGATCATTTCCCAGGTTTTATGAGCCAGAATTCTTTCCACATCAGCACCAAAGTGGCCTTTGAAGGGTGGCATATCAACACACACACACACACACACACACACACACACACACACACACGCACACACACACACGCCAGCCTTTTTAATATGAGTTGGACTCAAATCTAGGACAATAAATGTCTAGCTAAAAGCAGGCAGATACTTAAGTCTTAGCCCTCAAAACTCAACTTACAGGCCCTAAAAATTCCTAATCTGACAGTTGTGTTATTTTTAAATTTTTGTGTTTGTGTGACCTTCGTTATGGAATCACTACCATATACTTTTTTGCCTAGAGCACTGGAAAGCGAATGTGATCTTAGACTCAAAAGGCCTAGTTTAACTCTCAAACCCGTCACCTATCAGAGACATGGTTTTGACCAATTATTTTACCTCGGTGGGCCTCGAGATCACTCATCTGTGAAATGAGAACATCGCTGCCTACTTCACACAGGGACTGGGAATAAAGGACAATAGATATGTAAACATGCCTAGCAGAGTGTCCTGCACACAAAAGTCCTCAATAAATATTTATAAACTTGAATAAGTATCTCAAACTATGATTTCAAAATGCTTTTAAAACGCAAGTCATTTTCACAGCACTTTAACCGAAACTTTCAGTATTCACTGTTAAGAAAGTATTACTCACTCAAGAGCTGTTTGTCTTTCCAGACTTTGCACAGTGCTTTAGGGAGTTATATAAGGTGAGAGAGATGAGGAGGAAATGATGGAGAAGAAGGAAGAAAGGGAGGGGGCAGAGAGGGAGGAGAAGAGGAAAAGCATCTTCAGAGAGAAATATTCTCTCATATTATGAAACCTATTCTTTTCATCTTTCAAATTATCTTGACTCTCCTACTCACACCAAAATTTAAAAAAAACAACAACACTAAGTCCACAGACATCCTCATATGAAGATGACGGTGACTAACTCAGCAAACCTCAATACAAAGGAGGCAACTTTGTCTCTTTCAACAGCTCATTAACTCTCCCCAGTTGTCCCTAGAAGCCAAAACAATGGGAAAACCATTTGGAAAATATGAAAAGATGAAACAGAAAAGCCATTGTTGGGTAAACTAGAAGCCATCCATGTGAATTTGGCAACTAAAGAGGATTTAAAAAAACTTGGAGGAGGAAAAGGGTTGGGTGAAGATTATGCAAACACAGCATTAACTATGCGAAGCCAACTTGTAGCTGAAATGGGAAAGCGGGAAAGAAAATGTGTCCTGGAGACCACGGTGCAGAGCGAGCAGAATGGCAGGTGGGTTTAAATATGTTGGTAGTTCTCCAATCACACAAGCCTAGAAGTAGTATTTGATCAAAGCAAAAGTCAGAAGTTGTCCACAATAAATTTCCAGTTATCTTTATGGTTCACCTTTTGGGGTTTTTTTTGGTTTGTTTTTGTTGTTTTTAGAAGCCTAAATACAAAAGATGGAACCAATTTTCACATGGAAAAAAATAAAGTGCTTCCACTGCTGCAATTAACTTGCGTTTTCCTCCAGCACTGTCAGAACCAAGCATAGAAAAAAACTGCCATGTGATGAAAGCTTTTAGTTTTTCAAAAAAATGATGAGGAAGTTTTGTTATTTTTTTTTAACACACAGATGTTGGGTTTACATAAATAATCAACCAAAACATTTTCCAAGCATACAATTTTCTTGTCAAGCATATAATATGTTTTTCTTTTTCCTGGAAACGCAATGTCAGAAGTATACAGTGATGACAATTTTTCAAAAGATAATTAAATAATTCTGGGGCCAGAATGAAATACATATATCCAATTGTAAGGTCTATATCAAACTCATTTTTAGGAATTGGATGCAAACCACCTAACATTGCTTGAAGGAAGTTCTCTAAATTTGAGGCCATGGTCTATCACTTTTTCCAGGAATGTAAGTTCTTAGCCTTATTGTCAGAGTTTTAGATTTAAAATCTGATAGACTAAAAAAAAAGGTGATCTTTAAATAAATAAAAGCATGTCCACCTCTAAATGTCTAACTGTGGAATTCCTCATTAGGATACACAGATCAGGGACAGAAATCTGTCTTTCTACTAGCATGTCTATTAAGGGCCACACCCAAAACAGGACGGATAGACACAAAGGTCCTTCTTTAGTCCCTGCATGGCTCATTCTGAGGAAGGCCACTGGTGTCCTCATAGTCCCCACAGGGTCCAGCAATCGGTGTCCTCCAACCTGCCTCAGCAGTACCCGTAACAACCAGCCCTGGGCAGACAAGGAGAGGGAGAGCAGCGTAGACCACATCACACTGGCTGTGGAGACGAGGATCTGAAAGCCTGCACTGGAGCGCACAGCTGTGTCCTGGCCACGCACCTCCGCTCAGCGAGGGCCCGGATGACTGGCAGACCCGGATGAGGAAGGTACTCCTACCCTCAGCAGGCTGACACCCAGTGACACATACAGCACCCGGGTAAGGGGCAGGACGCTGCGGGGCTGCAGGCTCTCCTGGGCAGCCAGTTTCTGTAATGCTCAGCAGAGGGGAAGGAAAGTCTCTTTCGAATACAGCTGGCAGAGTACTGAATATAAAGGACACTGCGAGAAAGTGCACAGTTACAGGCTCAGAAACTCTGCATGCCAGGTCCCCAAGGCACACCCTTTCCCCGGCGGGGGAGCTAATTAAATGCCACTCCAGTCTCTCCTACAGAATGGCTCTTGGCTTCCTTCTTCACTAGTCTCTTAGCTTTCTGTAGAGGGGACAAAATACTTAGAAAATCTACCTGGAGAAAAGCTTTAGTTTGGCTCATAGGTTCAGAGGTTGCAATCCCTGGTCAGCTGACCCTGTCCTTCCGAGCCTTTGGCAAGACAAGGGCACAGCTGCCCACCTCCCCATCTTGGGGCAGCCAGGAGAAAGAGAGGGAGGGCCCCTTTAATCGCCTCAAGGCCACGCCCCAATGACCTCACTTCCTCCCACTAGGCCCCTCCTCCTGAAGGCTGCACCGCCTCACAGTAGCACCACAGGCTGGAGACCAAGCATTAGCATCTGGACCTTTGAGGGACATAAGGTCCAGCCCACAAAAATTACATACAATGATGGGGATGGTCAGAGAAAGACTACACCTAGGAATACACAGATGCTTTGCTTGTTCATTGCAAAAGGTTCACACTTTGGATCTGAGTTCAAACTCAGACTCTACTGTTTATGGTCTTATTTCCTTGGAAGTATTTAATGTACAAAGGCTTCCCCTTACAAGACGGTGCATTAAAAATGCAGCATGTCAAGCCCACAGCACAGGGCGAGGCAAGCAGCACACAGCTCCCCAGAGCAGCCCCAGCAGTAGCTACACCCCCACAGAACACCAGGTGTCTCTTACTGCGTCTGGGATGTGCCTCCGTCACACACCTGTGCCGATTCATCTCCAGCCACATCCTCTGTGAGCCTCGACAGGACAGGACTCACTCCACGCTGCAATCTCAATACCAAGAGTGCTCAGGGTGCACTCGCACATGTGCACACACACACAGACACGCACGCACACACATGCCGTGTGGCTAACACTGAACGGCTGAATGAACGACAGTCTGTCTGATTACTTTTATTTCTCATTTCTGTATGATTTCATTTCAAGAATCTTTCTCCAGCCAGGGATGGTGGCACATGCCTGTAATCCCAGGAGGCAGAGGACTGCACAGTTTGAGCCCAGCCTGGGCAATTTAGCAATTTAGTGAGACCCTGCCTCAAAATTTAAGTTTAAAAAAGAAAAGGCTGGGGATATAACTCAGGGCAAAGGCCCTGGGTTTCAATTTCCAGTACCATAAAAACAAACAAGCAAACAAACAAACAGACAGACCCTTTCTCCATATGTTATTATAGATAAGCCCCTTGACCAGACTAATTGAAGCTGCTGGCCGCAGCAAGTTTCCACGCCTGACACCCCAGCTGAGAGCACTGCCAGAACAAAGACTGCCTGGCTTGGGTGCGTTACAGTCTACGTAAAAACTTAGCTCCTTTCCCGAGGCTGTAAACAGAATCCCACATCTACTGGGGCAACAAAGTTGTGCCCAATTTTTATTGTAAAACCAAACTCAATTTGAGCATCTGTACTTTTTTCAGGACTTGAAAAAAAGTAGAGCAGCCAAATACAGCGGCACACACCTGTAACCCCAGCTACTTGGGAGGCTAAGGCAGGAGGACCTTGAATTTGATGCCAGCTTGAACAACTTAGTGAAATGCTGTCTCAAAATTTTACAAACAGGGGTGGGGCAGGGGCTGGGGATGTAGATAAGCCTGCCCTGGGTTCAGTCCTTGGTACCACAAAAAACAAACAAACAAAAAAAAGGAGCGATAGAAGAAATGTAAATTAGGCAGTCAGCACACACACAAATTTCAGAAGGAGCAATTTTTGCGCAGCAAGCAAGATGCAGGTGGGGGGGCTCTGGAGACAGGACCCTGCCAGACTCAGCAGCACCCAGTTTCCAACCTGCAGCTCTGTCCAAGCACAGGGTGACAACACTCAACAGCCAGCCAGCCCCATTCTGAGCCTGGTACACCTCTCCATGTCCACAGCTGGGGGAGCCAAATAAAGACCTGTCGATCAGGCTCAGTCTGACACCATCTACGTGACCATGACCCTGGACCACAGTGAGGAAATACCCTTGAAGACTTCTGAACAAAAAGACCCAGTACAGTCTTAGCAGCACAAACCATTCACGACTCACACACAACCCAGACTGGCCACAAAGCAGACTTCTTTCCAAGATTCTCCAGAAATACAATTTGGAGGAGAGGAAAAAAAAAAAACTTTAATTCTGCTCTGTATGTACACTTTCCACCTGCAAGGGAAAGGTTATCCAAAACAAGAATACATTCCAGTTCCTTTCAGGTACTCCCCTGCAAAGCCAAAATAAATTTCAAACAATCTTCCCCAAAGTTCAGGCCTCTAACTGACCTGATCTCGCCAGTTTCAAAACTGACATTTCCAAGATTCAATTCCAAAGGCCCTTTTGAAAAGCAAAAATTGCCTTGAAATAAAAAACTCTGGTGGCGAATTTAATGTAATCGTATACTAAGCTAAGGTGACCGTCAAATGGGATTGACTCAGGACAGAGGCAGAAAGAAGGGTTTTCGAACTGCTGAGAAAAGAAAAGGAAAAGAATATATGTGTTAAGAAGTGCTGTCAAACAGGGGGATGGAGGGAGGGAAAGAAGAAAGAGCAGAACAGCCTGGAGAGACAAAAATCAGAAACCCTGGGAAACTGCTTCACACGAGGGGTGGCCCGGCAGGCGAGTCAGAGCAGGAAACCTACCCAAGTGCAGAGCAGGCCGGGTGGTGGGGGAAGCAATTAAACACCAATGACAGATGGAGATAAGGGCATCCAGGGCAAACGTGTCCCCAAGACACTTGAAACCCTGGGCCGCCAGGAGGTAGCTGGCCACAGCAACGGACCGGGAACAGGAGGCGCAGAGTGTCCAGGAGACAACGAAGTGTCCTGGAAGAAAGAGAAAGCTGCTGGTGCTCAGGGGCAGGAAGGGAGGCTACGGGGTGTGGGGGAGCAAGATGGGGCCGCACGTGGCGTGCTAGAGAAATCCTGAGCAAGGCGGGGTGTCTGCGGCTGCTCCCCCAAAGCTCAACAATTCTTCCTCCCGCAGGGAAATACAGGGCTGTTGTTTCTAACCCTTAAGGAGCACAACACTGAGGGGCAACGTGGTCGCCACTGCTGGGGACCTGGCTCCGGTTGCAGCCAGTCCTTCTGTGGAAAGGGTGAGGGAGGCTGACTTTGACTTCCCGTCTCTATCTCACAGCAGCAAGAATTCTGCAGCATCCCAAACAATTAAATAAGAGTAAGTGCTGTAAATGTCAGTCATCTCTGAAAGGAGCCGGGCTGGGTGAGAAAGGAAAACGGGCCCAAGAGCCACCTCGGGCTCTTCGTGTATGTAGGTGTGTGCACATGTGTGTGTATAGCAAAAGGAAGGAGTGCACGTGTTCTAACAGCACGTGTTCTAAGACGGCAACGGTGCATTTGAGAGACAAGACGTAGAAATCCAACATGACAAGAGAACAAGTGTAACAGGCTTACAGAGATGGGAAAGGGGTTCTGGGGACAGGGAGAGATGGCGGGAGAGAAGTAAAAGATTAACACGCAGTATGTATATGCACCAATTCCCCAAGATGAATGGAATTGTTATGTATCATACACATATTCTAATAAATAATAATGAAAGTGTAAAATAAACACACCAAGATGACATTAAATATACTAAAACTGGAACGGGCAGAGAAGTATAAGAGATTTAGCCTCGGGAAAGGATTGGGAGCGGTGGGGACCAGGGAGGACTTCTGTGTCAGGGCCAGCACAAGAAGCCACAGGGACAAGTAAGTGACTGATTAAACCCTTCCTGTAGACGCACTGACCCTCCCAAGACGTGGCCGTGGAGAGTCCTGAGTTCTGAGTCGGGAGATTTTAGTTCAAGCCCAATGCTGCTTATCAAAGGTAGAGCCTTGGTTTCTTCTTTTTCCACAAAACAGAAATAAGTCCCTGGCATCAGCCCTAAGAACGTAATGGGGTTCTAGAGAGCCCCAAACGAAAACGGGATAAAAACCAATTGAAAACAGACATTTTGTAAAAAAAACCCAAAAACCAAAAAATTATTATTACTTCGCAAAAGGGGTGAAGTACAAGTCACATGCATGTGTCAAAGGAGCCCAGAAGGGGATCAAAGGGCTTAGAATCGTGTGTCCCTCACTGCAACCGCAAGGCACTGGGGAGTATGAAGCAACAGTGGGACAAGAATCCCTATGAGTTAGAGGAGGTGGAGGACCAGAGGGTGTTAGACACATCCAAGTGACTAGGGTTTACTTTATAACCTCTTACAGAGCAAAGGGGATGGAGGTTGACTGAATCTCAATAAAGGACAATGACTTCTGCTGTAGCTACAAAGGGGCCATGTCTTCACAATTCACTACAAGCAAAATGTTTAGCGTGCTGGGCAGGAGCTGCAAGGCAAGAAAGCTTGGGCAGAGACAGGCACCTCTACATGAACACAAGGCATTCTTTTTTATGTGCAGGTACTTGAATTTTTATTTTTATTTTAAACCAAGAACATGTATTGGTACATTCTACATACAATGGTCACATTCATTACATTTATTCTGTACCTATACATGATGCATCTTGGTTCTCCCCCCTCTCCCCCGCCCCTCCCCTCTGTTCCCTCCCTCCCTATTTACAGCAGGTTCATTCATCATTTTCCATATTTTCCCTTTCCCCTCTCTCTCCCCTGTTGCCTTTCTGCTTTCTAGTACTCCTCTTCTCTGCACACCATCCTCCTTTTATATAATATCTATTACACCTCTTGAATTTTGGTAACTGTAGAACATCACATCCATCCTGTGTTTCCGCACTCTCCCCTTGGTTTTCATAGGCACATCAACTTGCCATTCTCTGGCCTGATTTGAGCTGTCACAGTCACAACATCACTCTGAAAACAGAAGTGTCTAGATGACAAAGGTCCCACCTCCACGGCAGCCCTCTGAGTCCAGGAGTTTACACCTGGGCCCCTAAACTGTGAGTCCACCACGGGCTGGGCCCAAACCTCATTCATGCTCCGGGGGCAGATTCCCCAGCACGCCACCCTGAGGCACTCAACATAAGCCAGGCTGAATTACACTCAATAGCCAGATCACTCTGAGTAGTAACAAGTTCTTAGAAATTCAGGTTTTCTCATTGAAAAGAGCCAAGAAGCATGGCTAAAATATCTTCCAGCCCTAACAAATGTAAAATAACTATTGTTATGAAAACATGAGTATTGTCTGAAGACACATTCTTTTTTTTTTCTTTATCTCTTTTTTTAATTTATTTTACTTTAATGGTACATTTTAGATGTACATAGTGATAACATTCATCGCAGGGGATTTGTACCTGTACATGATATATCTTGTTGCTTCTTTTTTTCCCTAACACATTCTAACTTTTACGTATTTTATGCAAAAGAAGAATACACATAATTAAACCTGATCATATGGCAGCTTAAAAATTTTAATATTAGATCCATTCCTTTGTTGATCAACAAAATATAAAAACAGCCTAGGTTTTAAGTATGGAACAGCTACACAAGCTGGTTATTTTATAAAAATTAATTTGAAAATCTGTTAATTCTGACATTTCCTTTTAAGTCTTCTCCCATGACAGACTGTATCAGGCTTGACAGAAACGAGCAGGACTATTTACAATGGTTACAGTTGAACAAAGCCTTCTGGATTTCTACCTTCCTTGGTTACTGAAGGAAAGCGGCAAATGTTAAGTACAGTTGCCCCAGCAGCTGGCAAGTTCCCTCCCATCTGAGAAGTCGTGGAACAGCTGGGGAATGCAAGATGCTTTTGAACAAGCTGCTATGTGATCCAAAATGACGCTGCCCGTTCATCTTCCATACAAAGGAAGAGACGACCCAGCACAGGTCTGGCGCATGCCCGGCAGCTGCTCTGGCTTCGCAGTGGGAGCCTAACAAGTGGCTACAATTGGAGAGACCACAAAAGGGGGGTCTTGTCTGAAGCCTTTGCATGCTGTCAGTTGCTTACACCCGCAGCTCACTTTCCAGTGTGGGAGAAGCTGCATTTCATAGCCAAAAGCAAAACCCGCTCTTATCCCCATCTCTATGGTACATAGAAAGGTACCTTTGAGAGGCTTGGGGATGTGGTTCTGTGAATGCCTGCCGAGCTTGTGTGAGGCCCTGACTTCGATCCTCAGGAGCACAAGGAGAAAGAAAACAAGCATTTACTAAGTTAACCACTGATCACTCAAAGACATTGTATGCGGTTTCTAGTGTTGTTGCCATGACTGATTAAAATTTCAAAGTACAAAGTCTAGAATGTTAAATAGCAGAAATGAAAAGTACTTCTCTGCCTGTGTTTGCTAAATTTAAAAACTTTCAAGTGTTTTCACATATGACATACTTACACAGGTTGCTCACTAGTGGTTCAGCTAAACTGACCTGTAACTAACTCTGTCACCTTCTAAAAGTCAGTTTAACAATTGTCAGATCATAGATACTTTCTATCCTATTTGAGCAAGCATTTTTGAAATATTATATACCAAATTCTCCTTCCTCCTCTGTCAGCTTGATGGCTCACTTTTAAATAGACTCTCAGAATATTTTATTTTCCCAGGACATGGTTCCTTCTCCCAAGACTGCACCTGCACAGTTCTCACAGAAGTGCCTATTTTTCTTTAATACCCTAGACGGCTAGTGGATGAGAAAAGAGAATGCTTGTCTCCAGTTTGGTTTGGAGTTGTTTTTTTTCAAGTCCTGTCATACTGGCTATTAGAATACGGGCTTCAGGTGTAAAGGGCAAGGGGAGTGGCTGGAGGGCCGGCCACACAATTACACAGCAGCAAAGCCAGGAGGAAAGCCCTATGCTTCCGGAGTGCTGTGGAAATTCCTTGGGCAACTGGACGAAGTTTTCCATCACTACTAACCTTTCCCTACCCTCCACTTGCTGACAAAGATGGGGAAATCCCTCACTGCACAAATAGCAGAACTGACCAAGAATACTGACTTTAAGGCAGCTATAACTACTTTCCCTCTCTAGCTGTTGGGTGGAAGAGAAGAAAGGAGGATTCTGTTCTTAAACATCATTGTTATTAGCTAGCATTTATTGAGCAGCTACTATGTGCTAGGCACTGTGATAAGTACCTTATGTGAATTATCCAATTTATTCTTCATAACTCGAAATCAGGAGGCATTATTATTATCCCAGGGGGGTTCATTTCGTTTTGTTTTTCCATATTGGGGATTAAACCTAGAGTGTCTGCACTGAGTTACATCTCCAGCCCTTTCCTTCCTTTTCTTTCTTCCTTTCTCTTTTCTCTCCTTCCTTCCTTCCTTCCTTCCTTCCTTCCTTCCTTCCCTCTCTCCCTTCTTTCCTTCCTTCCCTCTCTCTTTCCTCCTTCCTTCCTTTGGGCGTCCCTCCCTCCCTCCCTTCCTTTTCCTTTCTGATACAGTCTCCCTAAGTTGCTCAGGCTGTGCTTAAATTTAAGACCCTGCAGCATACCACAGTGCTGGAACTATAGGTATTACCCAAGTTTTTAAAGAGGAACACAAAGTTCAGAGAGGCTAAGCAATTGTGCAGGGGTCAGAGTGATAAGCGACAGAGGCAGCATTTGAGTCCAGCCTCATCCAGCAGCGTGCCTCCATCAGCATGCTGGGTTGTCTCCACGCCAGGGAGGGCCCAGGGGTGGTCAGAGTCCCAGAGTGTCATTCCAGACGTTTTTCTCTAAGGCTTTTAAAATAATATGCCAGATAATACCAAAGTGCCATATTTTATACTTGAGCTCAGTGTTGCACAGAAGTATGTGGTCTCAGCCATATTCTCAGATTCCTAGAAGAAACTTGGGGTTTTACTGCTTCCAAAACAGACCTCACTTAATGTCAAACACACATTCGGCAGGGTCTGTGTCACACAGGGCTGGAACAGGGTGGGCCCCGCCACTCCCTGCCACAAGGAAAGGCAGACTGATGGGGGTAGAGTTCCTGACCCCAGCCCACCTGCCTCATAAGGCAACACAGAAAGCAAAGGACATGAAACTGTCACGCAATTTTAAGGGTTTTCAGAAGAATGCTTATTCTTTTCATATACTTTAAGCTTTAAATAAAAGCTGGTTTAGTCGAGGTGCTGGCAGGAACAGAAGCCAGCAGTATGTGGAAAGTCAACCAAGCCCAAATGGCTAACTGGAACCCGGAGTTACAGCAACCCATAAAAAACCCTACCGAGGCCCGCAATCCCAGCTTCACGGGGGATCCCGAGTTTGAGGCCAGCCTGGGCAACCCAGCTCGAACCTGTCTCAAAATGAAATCAAAAGGGCTGGGATGCACTTGTGGCCACAGGGCCGCAAACAAAACAAAAGAAAACCCCTTTCAGCAGAAACCTATGCTCAAGAAACTGGGACAATTAAACAGTTCTTTTTGGAGCAGGACTGGTCAACAGCTTCGGGCCTCAGTTTCCTTATCTGTAAAGTAGAGATAACGCCCTGGGAGAAGGCTGGGAGGTTTCCAAGAGGAATGTGGAAGAGAGCGTGTAAGATCCTCTCCTGTACCAGGCACTCCATCAAAGCCAGTTCTTGCCCTTCCTGCCGTGCAGGAGAGGGGTGGGGGCAGAGGGTCAGGGAAAGGGGAAATGCACGCCTTGCCGGCTGGGGCTTAGGATGCACATCTGCACGTGTGCCCTGGCTTTCTGCCCCTTCGCGCTTCTCTCTGCCCAGGTCGGGGAAAGTCCGGAGCCACTGGAGATGCTGCCTCTGAAATTCCCACGACAATACTTGTGGGAGTGCTGGGCTCTGCAAGAAGTGGCCAGGACCTCGCAGAAGGAGGCGGGGAGAGGGGCAAGGAGCTTTCATCTCACCAGCTGGCCTCTCCCCTTCCTCGAAACTTCCAACGCCAATAAACTGTCAGACTTCAGGAGATCTGGAATGCCTGCGCCAGGGGCGCTTAAACCCGCACCTGACCCAGATTGCGGCCTGGACAGGAGCCTCTGGCCTCCAGCTCGCGGTAATGCAATTACCGCCTGCAGAGCTCGCTCCGGGCGCCGGCGGTCGCCCGGGACTAACTCGCTCCCGCGGGGAGCTCGCACGCGCGCACGCTTTGCAGGAGGGCGGGTGCAGCGCGCGCCGAGTTCAAACCGCCGGGTCGGCCAGGCGGGACCGGCCCCGGGGGGCGTGGGAGCCACCGCGGCCCTCGCCACTCCCCCGCACTCCGAGGCCGGTCGCGGCGAGGTGGCGGCGCCGGCCCTGCGCGCACTCCCGGGTCGCCCTCTCCCGCCCTCCGGCCGCGCGAACTTCCCGAAACTCCGCGCAGACAGATCCGCGCCCGGCGCCGGGACGGAAGTGGTGGAGCGCGGCCGCGCCGCCCTTTGTTACCGCTGGGGACCCCGCGGGCCGCCCGCAGCCCCCAGTGGCACCGCGGGGGCCCTCGCCCCGCCACGGGCTCTGCCCGCGCCACCCGCCGGGCGCCCGAAGCCGGCCCCACCTCCGGCCGCGGGAGCGGCGCGCGGCGAGGGCGAGTCCCGGGGCGCACCGCCCGGCCCGCTGCTGGCCCGCCCTCGGGCCCCCGCCCAGGGGCAGCCCTCACCTCCTCGGGCTTTCGGCACTCCCGGCTGCCCGCTCCCGCGGGACCGCAGCTCAGCAGCCGCGACCTCTCCGCCGCGCCAGGGCCACCGGGCGCCTCCTTCCCGCGGAGCGACGCTCGGCCCCGCTCGGGAGGATTCTCTCGCTCCTCACCTGGAGGCTCGCACAGTCCCGCCCCTCTGCCGGCCCGCGCGGCGACCGGGAGCTGGCGCCCTCTGCCGGGCCACCAGGTGAGAGCACCCCGGGGACCCACGAGGGGCCGGGCGGCCGGCAGAGCCCCGCGCAGGGACAGGAAGCCCGCCGCGGCCACCTACCTGCTCCCACCAGCCCGGGGGCCACCGGAGCTAGCGCCGCGGGTGGAGGGGACCGAGCTTTTCCCGCGCCCAGCTCACCGAGGCGCGCCCAGGGTCGCCCCCGGCCGGCCAGCTGGTCCAGCCCCGTCCTGGAAGGCGCCGGAGGAGACCGCGACCGGGGGCCCTGGGCGCGCCCAGCTGTCCCACGCTCTAAGCTGTTCCAAGGTGAGGGCTGTGCACTGCGTCTTAGGAGTTCTCCGCCCGCCTTACAAGGACAGAGAAGGCGGCGGCCGTCACGCCTCGGCTCCCGGGGCAAGGAAGGAGTCTGGGGCGAACCGGAGGGGCGGCGGCACCGGAGGAGCGGGGACTCGCCCGGGAACGCTCGTGTCGCTCGCCCCGCTGGGCAGCCGCCGCCGCGGGCTGCTCCAAGCCCCGGCGGGTCCGGAGCGAAACTTCGCGGCGGGACCGCGTGGAGGGGGCGCACCCCGGCGCGTCCTCCGGCCCGACCCCCGCTGCACTCACCCTTCCCGGGCGCTCTGCCGCCGGCGCCCGCACGCCTTCCCGGGACCTCGGTGGCAGTGGCGGCGGCGCGGTCCCCTGCGCGAGCTGGCTCCGCGGGAGCGGCGGGAGCGGCGGTACGCGAGGTCCCCGCGCAGGGCAGCTTGCGAGCGGGTCCGGCGGCCCGGCGTCTCCTCCCCGGAGCCGGCGACAGCGTGCCGGCGGGCGGGCGGCGGGCGGGATCGGCAGGCCCCGAGGTCCGCGCCGGGCGCTCTGAGTGGCTCGCGGGCTGCCAGGCCCGGCGGGCCCGCCCCCTCGGCGCGCTCCCGGCCCGGCCCTGCCCGGGGACGCGCCCCGCGCACGCGTCCGGCGCGCCGAGCTGCCGGCTCCTCCGCCCCGCCCCTCACCGGCCCGGCTCCTCTTCGCCGCCCGGAGGCCGGGGGCGCCCTCACCTCTGCGGCCGGGAGCGGGCGCTCGGAGTTTCCAGCCGTCCCGGCCGAGACCTGGCGACGCGCGAGTGTGGGAACGCGCCGGGCCGGTTGCCAGGTCACCGCCCGTGCCCGGCCGCTGGCCACCGCGAAGGTCGCGCCACCCTCCGACCTCCTGTCTCCGGGGCGACTCCACCAGCGCAGCACTGCGGCCGCCTGCTGGATGTCGAAGTCCACGATGGGCCGGTAACTTGCGTTTCTCGCGCGGTCCCAGGTGATGCTGAAGCAGTGGTGGAGGTTACACAGGTTGAAGTTTGGGAGAGTGGTGAACAACGGCCAAGCGGCGGATAAACTTAAACACAGAAAAAAGTGTTATTTGTCTGCTTCAGCAGATAGCGTTCCGTTTAATTTCCCTCCGAGCCCTGCTTCATTTCCGGAGTGCGAGACTGTCTGCTTTTCTCCCTGAATCTGCACCAACTTATGCGAAGCATCCCCGAGCAGAAAACAGTCAAGTGAGTGTGTTTTTCGCCAGGGATGCCATGACCAGCGCCAGCAGGAATTTCTGTTCCCACACTTCTGGGGTTGGAAGTCCCGGGAGATCGCGCTGCAGCAGGGCTGGTGTCCCCTGGATCCCACAGACGCCGTGGGGGCCTTGTCCTCCGGGGTCCTCCCTGTGTTCCCGTCTGTGCCCTGGCGGCCCCCTCTCCCGAGGACTCCCGTCTCACTGCATCAGGTGGAGGTGCTCTGGCCTCAGGGACCTCCTGGAGGACCCTTTACGGAGGTCACAGCCTGGGATTCCGGGGTTAGGACTTCGCACAGGCCCCGAGTCGGTCCGGGCACTGTTCAGCCCCTAGAGCAGACACGAGCTGTGTCCCGCTCACACAGGGAGGTGGTGTGACTCGGGGCTGGATGATGGAGAAGCTAGTAAAGACCTCTTGACTCAGCTCACGGTCCTCATGTAAGAAAGTGTCTATGTCCACATCCGTATCTGTGAGGACTCTGCCAGGAATTTGACTCTTAACCAAGAGCATTTCAGAGCTGGCCCTGTCCCCGTCTTATGGCTAATGCATAGTCACCCTTAGCTGTGCCCTGCTCTGCGGCAGCCGGGCCCTCTGCCCGGCCCGGCCTGCGTCGGCCTGCCGCAGGCTCTTCAAGGAGGCACCATGTTGGAGGAACACGCAGAAGACTTCTTTGCTGCAGTGACCCGGGAGCTCGCAGACAGCTTGGGGTGTGGGGAGTGAGGATGAGGGCTGGGTGTGGGCGCTGTGCCAAAGGAGGTCTCCCAAAGACCCATCTTCAGAAAATCGGTAACGCTCATCTGTAGCTTTGCTAGTGCTGTTCGTGTGTCCTTTGCTTTTGTTTGTTGCAGTGCTAGGATACTGCTAGGCACGCGCTCTTCTACTCGCTGAACTGCACCCCAGCCCCTTGTCTTCTCCGTACGGATTCGTGGAATCCTTGGCTTTCTTTTCTTTTTCCTTCTTCCTTCCTTTTTCCTTTTTCCTTGCTTCTTCTCCTCTTTCTTTGCTTTTCTCCTTCCTTCCTTCCTTCCTCCCTCCCTCCCTTCCTTTCTTTCTTATTGTCTTCCTTCTGTAGTACTCAGAAGTGAATCCATGGCCTTCACATTGAGCTATATCCCCAGCCCTTTTTTTGTTTTTTACTATGAGATAGGGTCTTGTTAAGTCTCTAAATTGCCCAGGCTGGACTTGAACTTGCCGTCCTCCTGTCTCAGCCTCCCAGAGTGCTGAGCTTGCAGGTATGTGCCACCACACCCAGCTTCTAACAACTAACAGCCAGCCAAGCCTCCCTCCAAGCGCCAGTCAGGGGCTATTGATTGCCATAGACACTCCAAAGTCAATATGTCCACAGTTGAGTTCTTCCCCCATCTGAGTGGACAACACAACTCTATCCTAGTCCTGCCTGCTGGGAACCTGGGAGTCAGGGCCTCATCTTTCGCACTTCAACTGATTCAGTCCATCTGCTACCACATCCTTGATGCCTCAGTGGTCCCTCTTTCTTCCTGCCACCACTGCCAGGCCTCTTATACTCTTTCTTTGATTTTCGACACCAGCCTCCTAGCCAGACACCTGCCAGCACCTTCACACTGCATCTTCTCTTATCTCTCAGAAACAGACACCTGCAATGGATCCCACTGTCCTTCTTAAAACCTCTTAAAACCTTCTTAAAACATCTCAGTGATGCCCTTGATGCTTCAGGGCTCCATAGCCCACCTAGCTGTGAGCCCACCTGCACCTTCCTCTCTAGCCACAGGTGCCACCTGTGCCAGATGCCCTGCATATCGGAAGGGTCACCTTCTCAGGACAGTCCACTGGGAGCTTTCTTGGCCTAGAGAGAAGGTGTCACCGCCCTTCCAGTCTCCCCCAGGAGTCATCTGCTCCAGGAGGCCCACTCCTCCCACTCCCATGGCACACGACATGGGCCTCAGTCATTGCCTTTGGGACAGGGGCCTGTAATCACAGGTTGCTCCTCTGTCCTCCATTGAGGGGTGAACGTCGAGGAGCCAAAGACCTTATTTTTTTGTGAGTTTGAAGTCTAGATTGAACTTCATGCTAGTAAAACATTCATGTCTCTGTACGTGTGTGGGCATATATATACATACTAATATTTGTCTTAAGGAACGACTGCATTCTTAGAAATTCAGAGGATTGCCAGACTTAGCATTCGTTTACAAATACCTTCCTCGGAGCAATTTTCACTTTTCTGATAGTACTTTTTTAGCCCAAGTGGTAGAGTACTCGCCTGGCAAGCACAAGGCCGGGTTCGATCTCCAGCACAAAAAAGAAAACCAAAGTGCATCCTACAGGCTAAGAGTATTGTTTGTATTGTTTTTATGACGCGCCTGTTTCAGTTCACTATATTTGGGCAGATATGTGAGTGCGTGCGTGTGTGCATGAGTAGGGTTATTGTGTCATTAAATGGGTTCCTTCCTGTGGTCGTGGTTATAAAGCCCGAGTGACACTGCAGCGCCGGAGCTGTGCTTTCCAGAGAACACCCTTTGCAGACAGGGCAGGGGCGCAGTTCGGCAGAGCTAGGCGGAGCCGGTCTTTGGGCCCGGACACTGGCAGGGCGGGCGGACAGTGACACAGGGCACTCCCTCTGCCGACAGGGCGCCCTGGACAGCTTCTGTGGGCTAGAGAGGAGGCGGGGAGACCTCCGGGCTGGGGGCCGTGGGGACAAGAAGCCAGCTGGCAGCACGGGAGAGGAGGGGTCCTGCTTGCTGCCGGACAGAGCTGCTCGCAAGAGGCAGCGACGGGATTTCCTGGCCCGGCTTCTGGAGTGTGTCACTGAGCTCAGCTTTGCCGAAATAAAATGCCACTTGTCCCATTAGAGGCCAGGAAAGTGTGGAGGGCGCAGAGCCTCCAGGCGAGGTGTGGAGGTGGGAGGCTTCCTGAGCTCTGAGGGCGCTGGGCTCCCGCGACAAAGGAAAATCACAAGCAGCCCTGAGGAAACTGACCTGATTGCGCCCAGCACCGAGGAACCAGCGCGAACCAGCGTCCAGTCCACAGCATTTCCCAGGCGGCCTTCGCGCTCCCCAGTCTGAAGGTGAACACCGGTAAAGGCAGGCTGCAGTGGCAATAAAGGAGACGGTTGTTCTACGATTTCCCCCCAGCCCTTTAGTTCCTCTCCTCCGGGCAGACTGCAAGAATTGAAACTTGGAACCAGCGAACGTGGATGAGTTTTAAAAGGGAGATAAAATGGTTGGACCGGAGACACTCAGAGTTTTAATAGCGAAGAAATTGTAAACGAGAACTTCTTTTCTATTATGTATTTTTATAGTACCTGTTTGCAATACATAATGATTACATTTATGGTGGGAAGTTTGTACGTGTACATAACACATCTTACTGCTTTTTTTGTCCCCTCCCCTCCCTCCTTCCCTCTGTCTTTTCATCTCCTTCCCATCTGAAAAAGCCCTATTTCCATTTTTTCTTCAATTTGCTTTTTTCTAATCCTTTTCCCTTCCTTCCCTTCCTCCTCCATCTCTTGTTTCCTTCATATCTGAAAAAAAGAATCTCCCCAATTTCTATTATCTATCCTTTATTTTGCTTTTTAGTTGCATTTTGGTTTCTCATATGTGATATTTAAACTTCTGTGTCTGATTTATTTCACTTAACATCTTCTTTATTTTCCTACTTATGTTAACATATTTTATTAGTACATATTAATTTTACAAAGTATTGTGTTTCAATATAGTATTTTCATACATGCATATAACATATTTTGATCATATCCATCCCCACATAACCTTCCCTTATACATTATTTCCTTCTTTCCTTCCTTCCTTCTTTCCCTCTTTCCTTCCTTTCTTCCTTCCCTCCTTCTCTCCTTCTCTCCTTCTCTCCTTCCTTCCATCCTTTCGTGGTTCTAAGGATCAAATCCAGGACCTTTGCACTGAGCTACATCTCCAGCCCTTTAAACAATGTTTTATTTTTTAATTTTTGTGACAAAGTCTTGCTAGATCTCTGAGTTGCCCAGGCTGGGCTCAAACCTGTTACCCTCTTGCCTCAGCCTTGCAGAGTGCTGGAATTACAGCTGTTTTCCTGCTTCTAAATAGGAATACACTTGGCCAAGAATATTATCACAGAATTATAGTTTACATTTGGAAGATAAGCAGAATTTGAAATAAATCAGACTGAGGAAAGCATGAGTCTGAACAAAGCTTTAAAATGAGATTCACATCATTCTTCTTTAGCTCCTAGGGAAAAATCAATCCAAGAGTTGACAAAAGAAACAAAAAATGTGGCTTTGGAAATCCTGGAGGCTGAAATGCTCACTGGTATTACAGTATTTATGACACTGGCCATGTCACAACTGTTGAAATTAAACTACATGGGTGTCAGTTGAGTTTTTCCCCCTAAACTCAAAAAAAGCTGCTTCAGCTATATTTTATCTTCTACTTCTTGTTCTAATTTTATAATCAATAAACACTTTTTTAATACTTTAAAAATTGGTAGGAGTTTGGATCCTAAGAGGAATCCATAAGCAAAAGTTTGAGTTTGTTTTTTGTTCGTTTGTTGCTTGTTTTAAGAGACAAGGTCTTCATTTGTTGCCCAGGCTGGCCTCCAACTCCTGGGCTCAAGAGATCTTCCTGTCTCAGCCTCCCAAGTAGCCAGGGCTACAGGTGTGTGCCACTGTGCCTGGCTTTAACCAAATATTATTCTAATAAAAACTGAAAATATAAGTGGGGAGAATTAGCTCAGAAATGGGCCTTCTCCTTCCAAAGAGCTGCTGCAGAAGGCCATGGGCCTATTTCCTTTACGTGGTTGCCTCGTTGGGCACTGCCAACATTGCTCTGGCTCTTAAAGTTGGTAGCAAACCTTCCGCCTCCGAGGGAAGTGTCTGCATGTGGATCAGAGTCTAGCAAACGAGCCTACCAGACCATCTGTTGTCAGAGGGGTTGTAGGGGCTCTCCCAGGCCCTGCAGGGGGAGAGGGCCGAGGGACCCGTGCTATGGGATTTGGCAGCAACCCAGCCGTGCAGTCTACATCAAGAAAGGACATTTCTGCACATCTGTGCACGTGTCTTCCTGTCTCTCTGTCCCTTCTGTCACTTCCTCCATCTGGCCTCCTGCTGGCTGTGCCTCTCTTCTAGGTGAGCGCTGCCATTTCTCTGCTTTTCTGTCTTCTGATGGGTGCAGAGTCAGCCTGCTAGTGTTCTGAGCTGTGTGGCTTTGGGCCAGTCCTGTAAGTTTTCCATTCTTTGGTTTCCACATCTCCAACCTGGGGATAAGAATAGCACCCCCTCTTCGGGCAGTATAAAGAACACTACTTCCACGTAGGATACTATCTCAAGCATACTAAATCCTGACTATATTCTTGGTTACTATCAAAACTGTAGCCTTTGTTCCCTCTTCAGTAAACCACCTGTTGGAACAAGCGCCACTTTAGATGCTTCTCAGTGTTGTCTCCAGTGTGTGCGGGCCCAGATGGCGCCTTCGTGCTTTGCCAGATGCATTTATTTCACTCATTTGTTGCCCCTCACGGAGCTCCCTAGGCCCTGTCGGGATGCTGGGTAGAAGGATACAGGCCAGCATCTTTGTATTTGAAAGAACACAGGAAATAGATGTTGTTCGTAGTCCCCAGCGGGGGAAGTCAGATGTCCACATTACATTTACGGGAGCCTCTCCTCATAGACCCAGTTCCTTGACCCTGAGCGCCACAGCGCTGAGGGAACGGCCATTCGCCCTCTGCCCTGAGCCTCCTTCCTGCACAGGACCCCCAAGTTCCCTCGCTAATATGCTGCCACCTGCCAGGAGCAGAAACCCAGAAAGGCTTCAAAGCTGGTCTCCATGACCTTGTACCAGCACTCAAACCGAAGACACCTCCAAGGGACTCAGTTGTGACAGATGAGAAGTCAGCCAGTGAAGAAGACTAGATGGGTAAAAAGAAAGACCACAGGACAGGATTCTTCTGGAGTCCCAAGGGGCTGGCACTTCGGCTAGTAGATGCTCATTACTACACCAGCACCAAAATGCCCAAGTGGCCTTGAAAATGCCACCTCTACCTGCAGCAGCACTGGTCTGTGTCTAGCAGGATCGTTCCTGCTCGCACAAGACAGAAGAGAGTCGGTCTGGTCTCTTTCTCGCGCCCCCTGGAATGGTGCCCAACCCACACCAGTGCTCACTGTAATAGCATTGTGCAGGCTCGAGTGGACCTCAACCCACGCTGCTTCAAAAGTTTCCCGAACTTCTTCAGGCCGAATGTAAGTCAAAGCCCATATGCTGCAACAGAAGCCTGTTTCCTCCCATTCTCTTTTTGGCAAGACAGCAAACAGCTGGTTGTTGATCACACCGACGGTAATAATCCTTCACAGAGCCCAGAGTCTTTGTGCCTTCGTGCTATCACTGCACTGCTGTAGAGAGGAGGCTTTTCTCAGCAGTCCACCCTGTTTATTAAAAACGGCCTTTTCATCCTCCTTGGAAAGGCTTGCCTGACTAAACTAGGCTCTTACCTAGTGTGATGGGTTTGAAAAATAAGAGACTGGCCCTTCGGGCATCAAGGTATCAACCAGAACAACACAGGAAGTAGATGGCTAGCAACACAGTCAGAGGCCTGCGGAGCTTTCTCCTGCTGCGGGTGCTGATCTAAGATGCCCCTTCTGTCTCTAACCTGATACGTCTTTGAACAGATGATTTGAGAAAAGGCTTAAAGAAACTTACCCGCAGTAAATTAAAGCCAGCAGCCTCACTTAGTCGTGACATGACATGCATCCAAAGCCATCCCCGGGATCACCCGCCTGATGCTGTGGAAGCCAGTGGTCCCTGCCGGGCAGGCACAGTCTGCGTGTCGAAGCTGGGCTGGTCCAACGTGAGGTTTGCAGTCACGTCACAGGAAGATCTCATGACCTTGACCTTGAGGTTGCAGTTAAACCTACAGGCGCATCCCTCCTGAGGCCTCAAAGAGAACCAGCAGGAAATCTGTACAGAAGATCAGAATCTGGGGTTAATCGCAGGTCTTAGAACAGTACTTTCTTCCAGACAGTGTCACAGATCTTTCCTAAGAGATTAGGACTAGAGCTGGGGAGCAGGCCAGCAAAGCGCCCACGTTGTCGGCGCGCGAGGCTCGGCTTTCAGGCTGGTGGACAGGTGTGACGGTGAACCTTAGAGCCTCTGATACTTGATACTGCTGGGTTCTCGACCCTTGTGATACGGTCGTCCCCAGCCCTTCTCTCCCCCAAAGTCGCAGGAAGATAGAAGTGTTAGTTAGGTTGCTTTCAGTTAACAATTTGCTTCTTTTGCCAGCACCATCCTCAGGCCGGTGGCAAGAACGCTGCATCAGGTTCCAGGCCACACATCTGGGCTGACTAATGTACACCAAAAGAAAGGAAAAAGTCATTTCTGAAAGCTCTGTCCGAGGGAGACAGAGACGCATTGTCCCCCAATCCCCACAGACTACTTCAAAAGTGTATGTTGTTGGGGCTGGGGATTTAGCTCAGTAATTAGAGTGCTTGACTTGCAAGCACAAGGCCCTGAGTTTGATCCCCGGCACCACAAAAAAAAAAGTGTATGTTGTTGGCCTGAATTGCGTGTGCTTATCCCCAAATCAGTCACCAGTGAGAAGGGAGGCAGTGCTGCGATCAGTCAGGCCCACCCTGGAGTTAGGGATGCTGGTCCCGTTGCCCAGAGGCCCAGGATTGCGTGGGAGAAAAGGACAGATCCAAACAAAATTCTGTTGCCAAAATCGGAAGAGAGAGAAGGAGGAGAAGGGGGAAGAGGCAAAAAGAATGTTGAGGAGTTAATGTGATGTCCTATGACATAGGACATCATTTTATCATACTTCTTAATAATCATAATAAAAGCTAAGGTAGTTGTTATGCTGGTCCCCAAGTTTTCTGTGTTTCTGGGTACACGGTAGGTTTGTATTTCTTGGCTCCCTTGCGGAGCCATGTCACTGCATCTGTTAATGGTTGTTTCGGCTTGGGTCAAAAATGTCCCCAAAAGGCTCATGTGTTCAGAGGCAGATTAGACAATGGGGTGCTAACCTCATGAATGGGTTAATGCACCCATGACTTCAAAGTCCCATGTGCTGTTAGGAGGGAGGGCCTAGCTGGAGCAAAGAGAGAGTAGTACACTGAGGGTGTAACCTGGAAGAGTATATTCTTGTCTTGAGCCCTTTTCTCTCTTGCTCTCTCCCCCATCTCTCTCCACCACCCTGGTTTTCTCCTCACTCTACTTGGCTGTCATGAGGTGAGCAGCTTTGCTCTGCCATGCCATTTCACCATGATGTTTCTGCCTTGGAGCTAGCTAACCATGGACTGAAACCCTCGAAACCATGAGCCAAAATAAACCTTTCTTTCTTTAAATCATGTATATTAGGTGTTTTGTCCAGGAGTGGAAAGCTGACTAACACAATGGACTGTCAGGAGACGTGATGTGTATTACTTCTGGGGTGGAGCATTTCATTGTCTGTGCTAGTTTCTGCAGAATTATTTTCCTCTGCCACACAAGTGGTAGAGCTCCTCCATCTACCAACAGCCTCCAGATAACTTCATCCTAGGCATCTCTACCATTGGTGCTTGCCTAAGGATGTTTTAAAATGCAGATCTCCCTGCTGCACAATTGATAAAGGTTCTATGGGTTTTGAGTAAATGCCAAGTGGTTTTGGGGTGTGTGTGTGTGTGTGTGTGTGTGTACATGCTTACATACACATGCATAGGAGTTGACAGAGAAAGACTAGAAAGATCAGGAACTTTCAGGTACACACAGTGGGACTTCGATAAGAAAAGAAAGGGGAAAACACCGTACAGTTCTCTTGTGCTTCTGCACTTTTTGGTAGCAATGTACCAACTACCTTAATCACAAACTATCTTTTCCAGTATCTCTATCTGGCAGACACTCTTGGAGAATAGACAGTGTCTCCCCTAAAGCAAAGAGCAAGTTTGCCTACCCCTTTGGAAAGTGGGGATACAGCTCTCCTTGAGGAAGACAGGCAAATTACTGCCCAGGATAATGTCTCCCTCAGGAGCAAAGCAAGCACACTCTGTGCTCATTATGAAAGATGTGAGTTCCTTTCAAGCACAGGGTTCTGCTGCTATGATGCAACCCCCTGGGCCTGGGGCTGTCATCACCCTGTGAGAATCGATGTGAATGGTGCAAAACGGCTGCTGCTATTGCTGTGAGTGATAAACTGTCCTTTGTCTCTGACCCAGGAGTCTCATGTCACCTGTCTGCATTCATGAAACCATGGTGGGCTCACTTGTTCGCCTGCAAGTAGAGTAAAATATCAGAGTCTCCATAATTCCTGATGTTTATGGTTGTTGAAGAGCAGGTAACAGGTTTACAATGAGGAGGATAAAAGAAACCTTGCTTATCTCAGGACTTTGCCTAAAGAAATTCACTTTTGTCTTTCAAGTAATTTGAAAACCCAAATAATTGAAAACCCCAAGACTAGGCTCAGATGACCTCTGTGCTGGGCCGAAGACAGGATCAGCTGCCCTCTGCTGCAAGGAGAATCTGCTCTGGAATCTTCACATCCACCTGAGAATCTGAGCAGCTAGCTTGGGGAAACAAATGAGAATGTGACTCAGGGCGCCATTTCAAAACTGCCTGAGTGGTGATATGCCAGCCCGGTCATCTTTCTGTCTTCAAATACCAGAACACCTTAGCACTCAGAGTTCCCAAATTGGAAATGGAATCTTCTCAGTGAGAATCCTGTTTGAACACAGTGTGGTACTGATCCTAAGGGTGATGCAGAAACGTTAACACCCAACTTCTAAGAATGTTGCCTGCCACGTCCTGAACGAAGGAATATTGCAGACAATCAGGACTCAGAGAACAATGGAGTACACAGAGCTCTTTATGCCCAGTTATATATTTCCCCCCACAGTTTAGCATGAAAAATTTAAATCTTTCCTTGTAAAACAATATGGAGTTATGAGAGGTCATACACGAGTTAAGGATGCAAATGTTTTCTTTTTATCTTTGCAAAAAACAAAGACGAAATAAAATGGTCTGCATGGCATTCGCTGGAAATAGCTGTTAGGAAATAGATGTTAGGCCAGCCCATGTCACTGAATGGGAAGCCACTGCATTTTAAAAATGAACCTTCACCATGTCAAACTGTCACCCGTATCTTATCAGAACAGATGAGATATGCCGAGTGAAAACTTTCTTTTGGAGTACAAAGGAACCACCAGCAAAGCATTATTTGGCAAAGATTTCATCCCATCTACTTTTAGGTGTTAAGTTCATCCATTCATTCAATCTGAGTAATAAATGCTTATTACTATGACAGTCTAGACAGACATAATTCCTTTTCTTATAAATGTTCAAACAAGAAGGTTTAATTTCAAAATTGGTTAAGTGCTATGAGGCAAAAGTAAATAGTACTCATAATCAGGGGATAACCATTTCTTCAAAGCTGAGAATCTTCCCTGAAGATCTGACATTGGAGCTGAAATCTCAAAGCTTTAAAGGGATTCACTACACAAAGATATTTGGGATAAAATGTGGGTAACGGGGAGACTAAAAGATTAGTACAGGATCAGAGAACAGCATCATCAAAGGCTGTGTAGAAGACTGATTTTAGAGCAATGAAAATGGGCAAGTTAAAAAAAAAAGCAAATGGGCCAGTTCAAATTCTGGGCAATTTGAGCAACAACATTTATAATGATAGAAATAGATTATAACTCAAAATAAGTATCCATAAATCCACACTGATATTAGAAAACTGAATACATAAATAATACATAAATTAACTGGAAAGGAAAGCTATTCATTATAGTAGAATTTCAATGAATAAATGTAGAAGAAACTAGGGAAATAGAAAATCACTATTGGGCAAGGAGCACAATAATAATTATTGCAAGAATCATATCAATGGATGCTACAATTAGTGCATAACAGTATGAGGAGAAACAGGATAATTACAGGGATTCAAAATCTCTCTCCTCCACCAGAAAGTGTAACTTTAGAGGGTAGATCCTTACAGGCGCCTCTTCACCAAGGCCTCCATGTTAACAACAGCAGTAATGACACACACTAATATCATGTGCCTCCTGATATGATGCACTGAGAACACAGTACTTCTGTGACATTCTTGCCACAGTATGTATTACTTGAGTTCAAACATGAGAAAGCATCAGACTCTAGCTTAGAATCATGCTACTAGATACCCACTTGTGTTGGTCCAGATAGCTAAGGTCGGGAACAAGGAAAGGAGACTAAAGAGCTGTTCTAGGTTGGAGAAGACTAAGGGGTATGACACCCACATGCAGCAAGGAGTCATGGATTAAATCCCAAGGCGACTGGAGAAATCGGCGAAGCTGTAGATTAGTGAATAGTATTGCGTATTAATTCTAACTTCCATATTTGATCACTGTACCATGGTCATGTAATGTGTTCACGTTTGAGGAAGTTGGGCGAAGGGTATACAGGAAATCTTTGTACTATTTTTGCATCTTTTTTGTACATCTGAAATTATTTCAAAATAAAGTTTTTTTTTTTTAAAGAGGAATAAAAGAAGGGAAGAGGAAGAAGGGGAAATGTACAAAATGGTGGAGTATTGCTGGCGAGATGGGCAGCCTGGACAGGTGTTCGGGATTTGGGTCTTTCTGCCAAGAGTGAAGGGATGCGCTGAAGGGTGATGGAGGGTAAGGGGGAGACGCGGTCTGGAATCCATACAGGAGGTCAGTGAGGGCTACCACAAGCACGCAGGAGCCAAGAGGCTGCGCACTTAGCCCGGGGGGAAGATGGCAGAATGAAGGGATGCAGCCTGGAGATGTTCAGGAAGTGAGGTCGTGGAGGGATGTGGGTGTGGAGAATGACAGGGACGCGGGTGTCAGGGCCGACTGTACGTTTCTGTGTTAGAGAGACAGAGAAGCTGTTCACGAAGAGCTAGTAGACCCTGGAAAAGGAAGGCATGCTGTGAGTTCCGCCTCGGGAACTCTGAATTTGAGGTGTCTTTGATGGATGCGAGTAGCCATGTCAGAAAAGGCGGGTGGGTTTTAAGGAAGCGAAACTCAGAGGCAAAGCCTGAGAAGGAGACAAAAATTGGTCTTTGAAACAGATTGCCCCCAGAATAGGGCAGGGAGATGGAGATACGTGCACAAAAGAGTTATAGTTTATCCTAGAAAATAAAAAATGAAGTTATGAATGATCAAGGAGGAAGAGTAGCTATGAAAGTGAGTAACCGAGAATAGGTTTCACAGACGAAGTGTTATTTGAGGCGGGCTTAGAAGGATGCGCAAGAGTTCCTCAGACCAAGGCAGGTGATCCTCGTGGCTGTTGCTAGGTTTGATTATTCGGGAGGTAGGACCAGTCCCACGGGTCCAGCTCTAAGACAGTAACTCAGTCATCTAGCTGGCCTCTGGGGCATCCCAGGCCAGTGTCAATGCAGCTGTGAGTGCACATGAAGCACTGTGTTTTCAGTTCTCTGACTGGTCTTTCTTGGCTTTTTTGCTTTATTGGGTATATCTTGAACCTGATCAGTGGTACATAAATACTCCAGCATTTACCTCTTTCTCCATCTTCTTCAAACCCCTTCCATCAAAAGTTCCTGAATCTTGTGAGGCACGGCAGTGCACATACCTGTAATCCCAGCACTTTGGGAGGCTGAGGCAGGAGGACCACGAGGTCAGGTCCCACGAGAGACCCTATTTTAAAATAAATACATTTTATAAAAGCACTGGGGATGTAGCTCAGTGCAAAGGTCATGTGTTCAATCTCCAGTATTGCAAAGCAAAAACAAAAAACAAGAGAAGAAAAGTCCCCAAGCCATATCCATGGGGCACTCCAGACTGTTTCTAAGGATGACAGTTCTTTAAGCCTTTCTTGTTGCTCATATTGACACTTTCATAAAGACTCAGGGTGTCACCTCTGGGCATTTCTGTTTTAATGAGAGACTGAAGTATTTCCACCAGACCCAGGTGCAAATTATGGTGCAGAAGCTTTATGGCAGAAATTACGGGTTCAGGTTGGTGTTTGGTGAGGGCTCCGCAGTAAGTACCCGTCTTCTGAGTGGCCCCACGCTGTTCAGAATGGTTTCCGCTCCACACACGGAGAGACGCGGCCCTCCCTCAGCAAGCTGGCTCTAGATCATGGTTGTTCTGAGGTGGGAGATGGGGGAAGGCTGAGTCCCTGAGGACTGAGGGTCCACGTGTGAGATTCTGAGGAACCGTTAAGGGGTCTTGAGCCACGGGGAGGACTTCTCACCTCCTGTCTCCCCAGCGTCATGAACCACTATTTAAATACTCTCAGTCCCTCTTCCCACAGAGCTAGACTAATGAAATTTGGGTTGCTAAACTTCACTAAATTCTTTTCAGGGTCCCCTCTGACTGTGGCCTTCCTCTGAGTGGAAGCCGTTTCTGAAGTAGCATTTCTATCTGTGAATCTTGAATTTCTCCATGAAATTTCAAGAGAACTTGTGGATAGTATGTGCTCTTTGCTTAGCATGTTTGTCAATGACTGAAAAATAGGACAAAGTCGTGTTAAAACATTTAATGAACTCTTGCTGAGCAGCTAGTAATCAAAATGATAATAGCGAGCACCATTCACATAGCATTGAAGCAATATTTACGGCCAAATTCAACAAGATACAGTATCTGTAATATCAGAACAATGCAAGTTACAAAATGATGCTGAGAGAAACCATTTTACAGTAGAAGAGGAGAGTTGAAGGATTTATATTAAATAAGACCTAATTTCAAGACATTATAAAGCTAAAGAAATCAAGACATATGATATTGGTGTCTACATAGACATACAGATAAAAGAAATAAAATAGTCCAGAAGTAGAATATATACACGAATAATTGATTTTTGACAAAAGTGTCAAGATAATTGGGGAAATGATAATTACTTCAGAATGGTAGTCAGATACCTGTGTTTGCAACAGACATGATGAAGCAGTTTATTCAAAATACTTGAGAATCTTTTAAACTTCATAAGAAGCAATCCAATAAAATTAAACAAAAGATTTATACAGCTAATTCATGCAAAATGTTATATTAATGGCCAATTGGCACTTGAAAAGATGCCCAATGTTATCAAGAAATTTAAATGAAAAGTTCAAAGGAACCACTACGCACCCAATGAAAAGTCCGAAGTTAAAAAGACGGGCCAAGTCCAAAGCCAGTGTGGGAGGTACAGGTCAGTAGTACAGTGCTTGCTCCACATGCGTAAGGCCCTGGGTTTCATCCCCAGCACCACATAAAACAAAGCAAAATAAAAACCTAAAGCCAGTGTTGGCAAGGATGTACAGCAGTGGAACTCTCATATATTGTTGGTGGGAAAGTGAAATTGTACAGCACTGTGGAAAATGATTTGACAGTTTCTTATAAATTTAAAAATACACTTACACTTTAAAGGATACACCCAGAAACCTTCCTCCTAGTATTTACCCAAGAGAAATAAAAACATATGTCCATAGAAAGACAAGGAGACATGTGTTCAAAGGAGCTTAATTCGCAATAAGACAAAACGTGGGAACAACTCTAATCCTGTCAATAGGTGAATAAGCGAACTGAGGGATATTCATACAAGGGACTGCTACTTGGCCTTAAAAGCAAGACAAAGTACCGATATAAAAAATGACATGGGTGGATCTCGAAACATTATGCTGAGGAAAAGAAGCCAAACACACAAAGGAATGTGTACTGTATGATTTCATTTATATGAAATTCCAGAAAGGACACATCTAATCTGTATTGACAGAAAGCAGATCCATGGCTGCTTGGGGCTGGCAGGATTGGTAGGAGGACTGACCGGGCAGCCACCCAAGGGAAATTTCTGGGGTGAAGGGAACGTTCTGTATCCTGGTTGGAGTGGTGGCTTACCTGCGTGTATAAATGTGTCAGAACTCATCAAAATGTACATTTCGATAAGTACATGTTATTAAATTAAAAGTACACTTTAGTAACGCTGATTTAAAAGAACATTTAACGAATAGAAAATACTATGCTATGTAGCAAATTGTGAGTAGGCTACATATAAAGTGTAACGGTTCCTGGGAGGCCTCAGTCTTCCAAACACAGTCACCTTCACAGTGACCCTGAGTCTCTCCTGGACCTTTCCTTAGGACTTCGTCCCAGACCTGGTCCAGTGCTCAGTCTCTCCGCCATCTTGAAACCCCATTATATGTTGAGTCATAAGAAGAGCAAGGTAGAATTCTGGATTAGCTTCTAGTTGAAGGATTTTGCATCCTCTTATCACCTGATTTCTTAGGCGACCATCATCCCACTTCGTCTCAGCGCTCCCTGGGTGTGGAGGAGCACAGCCTACCCCACCAACTTCTCACCCAACTCCCAAGTCTTTTCAAGTTCTTGGACGAGGGAAATTAAGTACTTTCCTATTCCCTTGCCCTCTTTTTCTCCTCTCATTATTTGCTCTGGCTGGGTGACCAAAACATGTCCTGCTTCAGTTGGGCTCTCCTGGACAATTCCTTCAAGAACTCAGCTCTTAGCTTTACTCCCCAGTTCTGAGGATTTTGTGTCCCACTGTCTCTACGGAACAGCACCGAGAAGTCTGCCTTTGACTTCAGAGTGGCCTAGAGACTCGGGAAAGACGGGATGACCAGCCCACACAGCAGCCCCCAAGGCAATGCCTCTGTGCCGAGGCTTTTTGGTGAAAGCATCCTCTGAGGAGTGACGGCCGGTTCTGCACCAGTGTGATTACACTTGCGATTTCCTCTTATCCTGCAGCAATGTTCTAACTCCTCAGTGCCGCTCACTGGGGAATTCCACTTGGTAGCACCTCAAGCTTCACCAAGAAGTGTCCTCCCGTGTGGAGTCTGTCCCGGGCTCCCACATGAGGATGAGCCTGCCCTCTTCCTCCAGTGCTACCTTAGCGCTTAACAGAGGGGACTTTAGTGACTCGCGTGTTTGACTCCCTTCCCTGAAAGTCTGCAGCTTATGGAGGCAGCTAGCGTCATAATCAACACTTGCAACCTCCATGCCTAGCACTGCTCCCAACCCTTTGTAAGCACTCAAATATGTATTCTTGCAGTGCTGGGGCTGTCTTGGGCCAGTCAGTGAATAAGGCTTAGTGTGTATCTGTGGCCCTCACAGGCAAGAGGAGAGCTAATGTTCACATAACTGTAACACAAGGTGCAGTGCGAGGCAGGCTGCACTCACTTTAACATCGGGGGACAAGGGAGAGGGTTTCAAGTAAAACTAAGTGCACGAGCTTGAATTTCCTAACAATAATTGCTAATTATTAGCTAATTATTCTAAGCAATGAATCAGCTGCACGTTTACCTGCTGTCTTAGTTTCTTGTGGCTGCGATAACAAGAGCACCACAAATCCGGGGCCTGTAGAAAATGGTTCTGTCACAGTTCTAAAGGCCAGAAGTCCAAAATCAAAGGGTCGCCAGGCCCAAGTTCCCTCTGCAGGATGCAGGGAAGATGCTCTTCTTGTATATTCTAGCTTTGGGTAGTTTCCCAAGATCCTTTACAGCATTTGGCTTGCAGCTCTGTCACTCCAATGCCTCTCTAGCCACACGCCTTGTTCTGCATGTTTACTGCTGTGTGTCCTCACCTCTTCTAATGGCACCAGTCATTGGATTTAGGCCCCACCAACCTAGTTTAGCATGATCACATCTTAGCTGGTTACAGCTGCCAGACTTTATTTCCAAATACGGAAGTATTCTGAGGTTCCAAGTGGATGGGAACTTGAGGGGGACACACTGTTTGACTCACTGTGCCTGTTTAATCTACTAATACCGCAACTGTATGAGGTAAGCGTTATTATGATCCCTGTTTTATACATGAAGAGATGGAAGTGGAGAGTGTTTAATTGGTTGCCCCAGGTAATGTACCAGGAAGGGCCAGGAATCCAGACATTTTACCAGACCAGACTACTCATAGTGATTCACCACTCTTAAAACATAAAACAACAACAACAAAAAACACTTTTTAAAATTGTAAACGACATCATTTAAGCTAGTATATGTAGAATACATGTACAGATGAAAGGTGATTAATTACATTAACACCTTGTACTCATTACTCAGCTTGCTTCGTACTACCCCCTACCCCCGGAATGGCCCCCATATTCCTGTGCTGAAACTTAACCCCGATTGTAATGGTGGCAAAAAGGCAGGCTTTTGGGGGCAAGATTACGTCACAATGCTCCTCATGGACATATCATTGCCTTACAAAAGGGCTGCAGGGACCTGGCTTAGGCCCTTTTGACCCTCCGTCATGTGAGGACACAGCGTTACCTTTAGAAGACGCAGCACAAAGGGGCCAGCGTGGGAGAGGGACGCTGGTGCCTTTATCAGGCACCAAACCTTCCCATACCTCGATCTTGGACTTCTTAGCTGCCAGAACAGTGAGGAAACACATTTCTGTCCTTGATAAATGACCCAGCCCATAATATTTTGCTTTAGTAGCACAATCTGACTAAGATAGTCCTCAAAGCTCTTTCTAGATGCTTACTTTGGTCTCAGAGTTTGTTTCCCAGGGACTCCAGCCTCTGGGTATTAGCACCAGAAATGTCTAAGAAAACAGATTTTAAAAATAGGAAGTGTGGCTGGGGCAAGACGGCACCATGAAGCTCCCACCGCTGTTAGGGTAGAGCTCATAGCCCTGGCTTGGAGTGGGTGGGAGTGGGCCTGGAGAAGGCCGGAAGGGGCAGGATATGTCTTAGAGTTTACAGGAGCTACTATTTAATTGGGTACCGTATTTGTGGTGAGAAAAACACTTGGCACTGGGACAGTACATCAGTGTCTCAGCACAGCAGTGTGCTTCTAGCCGAGTGCCGGTTGGTAGGTGGCAGGGAAAGGAAAGGGACGTGGGGCAGCTCCTGGTTCCCGCATCTGGGGCTGCAGCTAGACGGCACCTCCTTCATCCTGGAGCTGCATCATTCACAGCACTTTGCCTCCATGACCTCTGAGGCAGCGCAAGAGGAGCAGGGCCTGGAGATCTGTTTTGACCACATCACATGAACCCTGCTTGACTGCCAGGCAGGCCAGAGGCAGACCTTTCCCGAGTGCCCATTGAAAACGAGGGAAGAGTTTGAGATGCAATTTTAATATAAAGATGTTTTCTCCTCCTGGACTTCTTTTTGGAGACGACTCAGGGACAAACTGCTCCAGTTCTAACCCCAAGGTCATGTTCTGTGTGAAGTCATGCACATCCAGACCAGGCAACCAGACAGCACCGACTCACGAAGCATAAGCCAAAGGAGAAGTTCCAGCTTGCAGGCCACTCCAGTCCCCCAGACAAATACAGTTGTAAACTTGGATTTCCTGAACCCCAAGGCGAACAGGCCCCCAGAAAGGACTCTGGACCACTAGGGACCAGTGAGTCTTCTTCTGAGTGTCAGAATCCCTCATCCCTTCAAGAGGGAAGGCCCGGGGACCCAGCAGCCCAAACCTCCACCACAGTTAGTCACGTGGCTTGGAGCCAAGCCAAGGCCATTGCCAGACTGATGCACTTGACTCTCGAGGATTCCATGGAAACCGGGAATGATAAATGTGCAATAAAACTCCTGCCATACATAGAAAAGACTGGAACGACTCTCAAGGAGGGTATGAAACAGGCCCCGTGGGTAACTTGGCTGGCGTTCTCTCTTTGCAACTGTTGCCTTCAGTCTTGAGAGGTGTTGTGGTTTGTATGTTCTATAGAAAAGAACAACATGGAAATTCTCAGGGATTTTCAGCATTATTGCTTCTCAACAACAGAAGCCAGTTGAAGAAAACTATAAATGCAGCACATGTTTATTTAAAAATTCAAACAGGATATTGTTACTGTTTGTATCTAGATGCCCTGCAAAGCCTCATGCACTCATAGGTGGGGCTTTATGAGGGTGGCTGGGTCTAGGTCATGTGATACTGTGATTACGGGTGTGTGGTACTAAATCAGTCCACTGATTGCATTTAACACAGTTTAGAGTATGGATAACGGAAGCCCCACCCTGGGTGTGGGTAGCACCAATCAATAGGGCTGTAGCCTGGGTGCAGTGTAAAGGGAGAGAGGGAAGGCAGGCTTGTAGCTGCTGTTTGCTGCTCACTGCCTTCTGCTTGCCATGAACTGTTTCTCCTCTGCGATGCCCCTCTGCCAGGCAACTCTGTCTTGGAGCCGGCTGACTACGGACTGAAACCTTTACACACCCTAAGCTGAAATTAAACTTTCCTCTTTTTATTCTGAGTGTTGGGTATTTTGTCTCAGCAATGAGAAAAGTAACTAAGGCACATTTGAAAGATGAAAAATAAACATTTTTCATTTATACTGCCCTATTTATATCCACTGTTAATATAGTAGTTTCTCACATCTTTCCAGAGTTTTCCACTCATCCAAACATTGAAAATACATACTTCAATATATTTTTATATTTGTTAAACATTATTATGTAACTTGTTTTTAATACTTATCATATATTTAATGCTCTAGTTTTGGTGGGTGGTGCTGGGGATCGAACTCAGGGCCTTGTGCTTGCTAAGTGCTCTGCCACTTGAGCAAATCCCCAACCCCTTAATGCTCTATTTTGACATATCTTATTTCAATGCATACAGGTTTGCTTTGTTCTATTTAATGGCTGCATAGTATTCTTTTCATAGATGTACTTTATATGTATCAGCTATACGCTAATAGATATTCAGGTTATACTGAGATTTTTTAAAAAGGTACAGTGTTGTAGTGAAATTTCTCTATTCATATACTTTTGCACACTTGTGGAAATATATATTTAGGATCAATTCCTAGAAGTAGATTTGCCAAATTAAGGGGTATGCACATAAAAAATTTTTATAGATATTACCAAATGCTCTCCATTGAGGTTTTTAATTTGACCAAAAACTTATGAAAGGGACTATTAATTTCCCAATATGCTCATTTACTCTAGTTTTATGCAATTTTTAAGTCTTGGCAATTGTTATGTTTAAAGAAGTTGTCTCTTTTGTTTTAATTTGCATTTCTTCCCCTAAGTGTTCCCATTTCAAACTCTTAGCAAAAAGAATGTAATACATACTGTGCAGGGTTACTGGCAACCGCAAAACAGAGGATTTGGATTTGGCAATGTATTGTGCATGGAAATGTCCCTCAACCTAATCATTTCCACTATCCAGATAGCTTCGTGAGCCAGGTGGCTTTGGAGAAAATCCGACAAGACAGAAGAGAGAAGGTTCATTTATAAAGGAACACGATGGCGAGGAAACTGTGGGTGAAACTGTGTCTGAGACTCTGCTGCTCTGGCCCATCTACAAAGACGCTGATTGCTTGGATGCCATTGAGAGCACGAGTGTTCCGGCTCCCCACACGTACCTGGTGCTGCAGCCTGCACAAAGCCAGGCCCTCCCATGCACAAGATCCTAGAGCAACCTTTGCTTCCACCTGCTGGGGCTCGGCAGGGCTGACAGCTGTGTAGAGGCTGAGTCAGGTGTGGATTAATCTTCAGCCCTTTTGTCTCAGCAGCCTCCTGAGAGTCACAGCAGGTATGAAATGAGCAGGGAGGGGGAGGGGCAGGAGGGGCAGGCAGTGAGTCTCAGATCTGTGCACAGCTCTCCAGCTGCTCCCCACATCCCTCAGCCGTCACCGGAGGCCTCACTGCTTCCTTCCGTGTGACAAGGTGTGCAACAACCGACTCGCTCACCCACCTGCCTTCCCGGCTGTACCTGGGCAGTTCAAGGTGGCCCTTGAGGGGACCTCAGACAGCACCAGGCCAGGCCACCAGATGAGAGCCGTGACGGATTCTCTGCGTGGACTCTGGCCCCGGGGCAGGCCTTCCCTCCCCGGTGACTCCAGCTCAGGCTTATGAGTCTGATATACTGGGGTGTGTATCTCAGTTCAATTGATTGCTGTGTGGCTTACCGAAAGCTACATTACCTCTCTATGCCTTAAACGTTGACTGACGTTGTGACATGCCTTAAATGTTAACCGGCCTTCATGAGGCTCCAGCTATCCCGTTATGGAAGACCCATATTTCACTTTCAGATCTGGGAGACAGTGAACCAGCAGCTCCAAGGCCCTTCAGAAATCAGCTGTTTCCCACCTTGCTTGTCCTAGTTTACTCTGCTCACATTTCATGCAAAGCCTCGCCCGTTAGCACAGGACTGACACAGGAAGACTCAGTGTGAGGCAGGCCCTGCGCGGCCCAGAAAATGTGCCTGTGTACTCTGAAGGAGCTTGGGGTTCCCTGGGAAAAATGGGATTGAAAGAGATAGAGACTCGGAAGACTTCTCTCTTCTTTGGGATCTTAGGCTGCCCTCTGCATCCAAGACCCAGATGTTCACATGCATCTGTTCAGCGAAGGAGACAGGCGGAGGTCAACGGGGCTCTCCTGTGACTCCCACTGTCATGGCAAGACAGTTTATATCCAGCGGGACGCTCCTGACTACGCCTCGAGTCCGCTCCCAGAGGCAGGTAACCACGAGGACATCTACACTGCAGGCGCTGGCTCCGTAACATCGTAAATTCAGAAGGGTTATGTAATGTAGGAATGTGACTAGGGAGACGGCTGGGGGGAGAGTGGGTCCAATACCATCGAAGGCTAAGGAGCACGTGTACTCTAGACGTCAGTCACGGTTGACAGGAAGCAGAGCGGGCAGAGGAGGGACACGGAGATAAACACACTGCATAGCTTCTGGAGGCAGAGCGTTCTGCAAAGAAACCGGCCTGAGTTCTTCAAAGAGGAGAACATGAGAGGCTGTCCTAGATGGAAAGAAATGTAAGAGATGCAACCCCCAAAGCAAGGCGCACACTTGGATTAGACCCTTGCTCAAAGAGCAAAGGAGACACAGCCACAAAGACCCCGGACAACCTGCGATACTGAAGGCGGGGCTGACTGCTAGGGATACAGGGAGATGCCAGTTGGTAGCAGGAGATCCCTGCCGAAGTGATCAGGAGTAAGACTCCAGAGAGACAGAGAGACAGAGAGAGAAGGAGGGGAGACAGAGGCAAATACGTTAACAACTGCTGACTCTAAGTGGACGTTTCCTCCAGGTTGAATCTAGGTAGACAGTGAGAGTTCCTTGTGCTGTAATTTTCAACTTTAGTTTGAAAATTTGCAAAATGATAAGCAAGGGGAAAGGAGAGTTGATGGACCCAGGTTCTGTGATGTCTCTTAGGTAATAACATACCTCCATCTTGAACAAGCTGCTTCCCTCGGGGAAGGGAAGGAGTCCCTGGATATCTCACCCCTCCCTGAGCTGTCCCTCTGCAGGTGTCCCACCCAAGGCTGGGCTTAGAGAACACCTTTCCGAGGCCCTGGTATCTCCAGCGAAGGGCTCTGAGGTCCCCCAGTTTTCAGAAATGTCTGACCAGGCCTGTGCACCTTCCTTCCGTCCTCATTTGGAAGAGAATGCAAGGTCGGCTTCTCCCCTTATTTCCCCACCACCATGCAGAAAATATGATTGTATAAGGATTAAATGTCAAAATGTACGTACCTACAATATAAAACCTTCTTATCATAGCTCAGTTGCTGTAAGTTTTGCTCAGGTTTAAGGTCATTATTCAGAGTTTAAATTTATCTCAAATGTTGAAGAAGTAGCTTGAAATTGTGTTGCTCTTGTATCTTATATTTGGACTCCCGTAAACCAGTATAATTTAATCCAAAGATAGACTTCCCCAACAGTAGGCCTTTCAAGCATAAGAGCAGGCTGTAGAGAAGCCATGTGGGTGAGAAGACCTTTTAGCAGAATGAATTAAATTATTTCAAACATGTGGGTGTCTTCCTTGGCATGAGAGAATAAGAACAAGACACTCTAGTGGAAGGTATGAGCCTCTCATCTGTAGGAATGCCTTAAAAGAGCTACAGGAAGCTGGCTCATCACGCAGCCTCCACACCTCACCTGGGCATGGACAGCCCAAGGACACCAGAGGAAACCATTGCCGAGGCAGCAAGAAAGAACCCTGGTTCTCAGACTTTAATGTCCCATAAGATAGTCACTGAAAGAGGGGATGTGGAAAAAAGGGAATGCCTGCACACTGTTGGTATGAATGTAAATTAGCACTGCCATTATGGAAAACAATACAGAGTCTCCCCCAAAACCTAAAAGCAGAACTACCATAGGACCCAGAAATCCCACTTCTGAGATAATTTACTCATCAACTTGAAACCAGTATGTTGAAGACATCTGCATTCCCAGGTAGTACTGCACACAGTGGCCAACACATGAAATCAACTGAAGTGTCCATCGACAGAAGAATGAATAAAGAAAATACGGCACAGGTACACAATGGACTGTTATTCAACCTTTAAAAGGGAAGAAATTCTGTCCTTTGCAATGGCTTAGACAGAACTGGAGGATGTTATGCTAATGGAAATAAACCAGGAGTAGAAATACAAATACCTCCTGTTCTCACTTGAATGTGGAATTTAAGGCTACTGAAGGCAGATGCAGAGTAGAAAGGTGGTACCAGGGGCTGGGGAGATGAAAATCAAAGGGTGCAAGCCTTGGAGAGGAGGAAAATGTTTGACTGTTTGTTTTGAGATCTGTTGCATAGTGTGATGAATACAGCTAAGAGCTGAGTGTTCATTACTGCCACTCAGTATTGTATGTTTCATTGTGGCTGTAGCGTGGATCCTAATGTTCTCCTTGGAAAAGATGTCACATGTGTGAGGCGAAAGGTGGGCTGGTTGACTTGACTGGCCATTCCACATTGTATTTAAAAAACAACAGTACCTCTTTGTACCCCATAAATAAATATAGCTATAATATCAACATATAATTTTTTGAAGGGAGAAAACAAAGAGTAGGGTTGGTAACTTTTAATTTTTGTGAAAGAAACAAAACCTATCATCTGCTGATATCATCATCCCATGAACTAAGATAAGTATGCCTTAATTTCAAATGAGTAATAAGAGCATAAAAACACCAGGTCCGGGGCTGAGAGGGCAGAGGGCTGCAGGATGCCCAGGTGGGTCAGAGGAACCAAAATGTTAGTGTCCCAGTTAGAATGGCCAAAAGGGCCTCTACAAGACCAAAGGAGAAGATCAGCTACGGTCCAAGAGATGGTGCCAACCCTTCTGGTACCGTCTTGGGTTGCAGAGACTTAATTATAGAGTATTAAAGGTCTACTGTATACTAAAAAAAGAATGATGCACATATTTCATGATGCCCAGAACAGCTCCATGGGGGTATGAAATCACTTCGTATTTCTAAAGTTGTTGTTTAATATTTTGCTTTATTTAAACCCCACAACAGCAATGAAGTAAATTCGATCATTCCATTTCTCACTTTTCATCTGACACTGAAACCCCAACATGGATCCCTGTTGGATCTACAGAAATCCAGGCATGTTGTCAAGAGAGTCAATTAGCCCACCATTCGTGATCTGAACGAATCATTCCATTTCTCACTTTTCATCTGACACTGAAGCCCCAACATGGATCCCTGTTGGATCTACAGAAATCTAGGCATGTTGTCTAGAGAGTCAATTAGCCCACCATTCGTGATCTGAACCACCCTGCCAATACCTGATCAAGGGAATTCAGACTAAAGATTGAAATTGCTACAAACCTTCTTAAAAATGTCCAGAGTACCTTCCAATCAAATGAACATAGATTCCAAATAAAATATCCTGGAAGCAAAGAGTGGGCATGGTGGAAGCTGATTCTGAAGAATATGCCTCAAACAGACAGAGTAAACCCATGCAGAGAGGCTAGATCATCACCCCAGGCTTTTTCTGAATCTTCTAGAAGGCAGAGCCTGAGGCAGGGGTAGGGCACTGACACATTTCTAGGGATGATGAAAGGGAAGAGGGGGTGATGTGATGCATGGCAGCCAGCTTCACAAGAAGCCTGGTGCCTTCACAGCAGGTGACTCGGGAGCAGTTTCCAGCAGGACACCAGAGACCTGAGAGGAAGGGCTCTGGGGAGGAGCCACCCTTCTCAGTGGTCCATGAAGGGGGTGGGGGGATTCCCTCTAATCTGCTGTCTCCCAAGGACACAATGTCATCCACCAGAGAGCTCACAATTGCATACTTTCTAGTGGCTACCCCAGAAGTCAGATTCCACCCCCTGGCTTGTGGTGTTTTGTCTGAGTTGGAAAATAAAAGGATTGGGAGAGAGAGAGAGAGAGGGAGGAGGGGAGGAGAGTGAGGCAAAGATAAATCTTAAGAGGTGTGTGTCCCAAACAATCATGAAGTATCACTTTCTCCTAACTACTAAGCCACTTTCTGATACCCAGAATTTTTTGTCCCGTGTTCAGCACCAGTTATGGTATCTGGTAACATGATGGTAATTTTCAGTACCTGGAGGTATTTAATGGAGGAATCAGTAAGAAAACATGGAAACATTTAATGCACAGTCATTCTGTTCAGTTTTAGTGAGCTGTGAGTGACTAACTCAAGTATTTTGCCAAAGATTTGAAAGTCGCTTTGGTTTAGATTCAAGTTTAAGTATGAGTCATCAAGGATATTTCTTTTGTCTTAGTTTGGATCCCTTTGGAAGCTGACTGTAACACATGGAGTTGAGTACAAGTAGTGTATTTATGAGTTGAAGGAGAGACAGATAGAAAATGGGGAATAAGAGGAGGTGGAGATTGGGCAGGTTATTGCTGTGGGCAGCTGGACTCTGCAAGCCAGTGGGAGACACTCCTGAGTGGCTGCATGCAAGGGGCCTGGAGCTGAGGTATCTATAAGCCCATCTCTGCCTGTGATTGACTGACAGCGGTGCCAGGCAGGGGGAGGTTTCCAGAATGGCAGCCTGCTCTGTGGGTGGACAGGGGGTCAAAGTGAAGGGATGCAGATGTTGACAGCTGGAGTTTGGGCCTGAGCACCACAAGTGTGGCACATAGGTGGGGTGGCGGGTGGCATCAAAGCAGGCCCTGTGTGTCTCGCTCTGCCCTGGGCCTTTTCAGGGTGATCTGACACAGCAGACTCCCTCAGTTATGTCGGCAGTTTAAAAACAAAGTTCGGTATTGCTCACCCAGCATTTTCATTGCTTTCTTTGTAAAGTCAGTGGGTGCCTTATTTTAAATCCATTTGGATGCCTTCTAATACCTCGAGCAAGTGAAATGCTTTCTTCTTTGTGAAATTAAACTGAAAACACAGATTAGCATGAAGGTGGCTGAAATGAGAAAGCCTTGATGTTGAAAAATTTATGATTTTTTTTTCTTTTGGTTCTTTAAACAGAGACATTCCTATAAACATATAATCTTGAAATATTTTTCAGGAGGTAACTAAATCTTGCCAGCTATCTGAATTGTGGAGGTGGGAGACTGTTCAATCAGACTGACTAAATTTAACCAGGAAGGGAAGCAAGCTTAACAGACACATCAAAAATAGACGCGCCAGCGCAGGAGTCCAGTTTCAAGCTTCAGTCCCAGCGGACGGCACCAGAAGCTCAAGGCCTCCGAGTCAAGGATGGGCAGCAACGCTTAAGCACATTGCATTCATTTTAGCATAAAGCAATCCACCACGTACTGATAAAGTATCAATGCTCTTTATTTATGTTCATTTATTTTATTGCAAGCACAACAAACAAGTTAGGTTTTTCTAAATAAAACACGGAAAGAGGCCACAGACCAAAGATGCTATCTTTGATGTGGAAGCCAACGCTAAGTGGACGCGCCAGGGCAATGCTGCACTTTGGTGGCTTTGTGCATAAACGGTTCTCGTGGGTTTTCTTAAACTGGGGTTAGATAAACTCCTCTCATCATGATGGCCCCTGGTGAGCGTCTGCTACATTTTTAAATCCTTTCTTAATCTACCACCTGTGTTGTCACACTTAGAATCCGTATTCCTGAAGTAAGGACTTTTCCAGGCTCATTATTGCTTAGAGCTTCCTCTCGCTTTCAGCCTGACGACACCTTTCACATCACTTTGAGTCTCTGGTCTGTGTGCAGTTCTGCGGATTGAACCCGGGGCCTCTGCACGGAGTTACAGCCCAGCCCGCCACCCCTTCCCTGGAGTTAGGACCTCGCTAAGTTACCAAGTTGCCCAAATTCGCATAAAGTGACAAGGAAACAGGTTCCCTAGAGATCTCAGAGGGAGCACAAGCTGACGCTGGGACAGATGATGGGACAGACGCTGACACCCTGATTCTGTACTTCAAGCCTCTAGAACTGTGAGAGAATAAATTTCTGTTTTTGAAAGTCACTCACTTTGTGGTTGTTTGTTACGACAACCACAGGAAATTAACACAGAGCTGGCCCCACGGCCTGTCTCCACTCTGTGCAACGGGGAACAATGATGAACACGCCTCACCTTCTCCACTCTGCCTCTGTCTCCTCTGCTTCATTTTTCTACATAGCATTCATCACAATGACAGCCACATACACAATTTATTCTTCTTTTTGCCTGTTTTTGTTTCTCCCTCCATTAGAATGTCAGCCCTGTGAGGGAGGGATTTTCTATCTGCTGTGTGCCTGCTGCCTGGAATGAAGCCTGGCACACAGTAGAAGCTCAGTAAATAAAAAAGATGAAATAGCCAAAAGTCTTGTGGGTTTGTCTACTACAATTTTTCTTCTTATGAGGGACAAAACTGTGAGTAAGGATAAAGGCATTCCGGGGAGAGGAAGAAAGATGTGTGAAGGCAGATGATCACAAATCCCAGGACTGCTCGGTGATGACCGAGAGTGCAGGGTGTTGACTGGACCCCAGGAGTGGACTACCTGGGGTGAGAAGGGGGAATATGAGCCTGGAAAGTCAGACTGGGGCTGAGCATGCAAGGTTTTGCATATTGATAAAGAATATGAAGCAGGAAGCAGTGCGAAATCAATAGGTTATGGAAAGCAATGAGAGAAAATTTTAAAGGAATTGCTTCTGGCGTAGTGGCAGCAATTGATTCAAGAGTCAGATACAAAAAGTTAAATGTTGCATGATTCTTCTTATGCGAGAAACCCAAGATACGAAGTGTAAAATAAAGGAGAAAGTAGGAAACAGAAAAGCATGCTTTGGGAGACGGGAAAGGGATCGGGGGAAGGGAGGAGAGAAGGGGAAGAGTGTGTGTGAGAGGTAGAGGGGTCAAAATGATCACAATATAATCATGTATGTACCAGTTCCCCAACACACACTATTACGTACTGCAAACACAAACTAATGGGGAAAAAAAGAGGTGAGAGAGGAGTGGAAGGAAGTCCAAGACAGAGAGGTCCAGGGCCTGGGGCAAAGCGGCTTGGCTGTGAAGCACATGGGCAGCATCCTTGAAGGGCTGGGTAGGGCTAGAGAGAGGAGGAAGCTGTCCAGGAGTCTTACACAGGGCTGAGTATGTGGTGCAGGAAAACACAAGAAGCGGAACAAGCTGGAGGTGGCAAATGTAAGTCGGGGATCTCAGGTGGACATTGGAGATGTCCAGCATCAACTGGCCAAGCGATCTGCTCGAGAAAAAGAGAAAAGGCCATATCATGGGCCGAGATTTCAACATGGACGAAAGCCAGAGAGCACATGAGACCATGCTGGTGGGGCCTAGATAGGCAGAGAGGAAGTCCAAGGATAGACCTCTAGGAGCAGGAAGCAAAGACAGCTAGTGCAAGCATGCTGCTCTCCACTGCAAGATAAAGAGTGAGTTTAACAGGGTTATAGTTCTTCGGAGAAGGGCCATCTTCCGGTATTAAGTGTTACTATTTCTAATGAGTTTGTACTGTCTGTCTTTTACAAAGCTTATGCAAAATAAAGTAACATTACTAATGTGGACAAAATAGATTCTAAAAAAAGTCACTATGAGGAGAAACATTAGACCCAACCATCCAAAATAAACACAGGAAACACGGGTGATGGGCACTCCATTGGACCTAGGAAACAGGGTTTCCTGTTAGTGGAAGAGAGTAACAGAAAAGAACTTCCGAATGTTTGAAAATATCTTTTGTCCCAGATGATGGCTGAGATATGGGTCCAGGGCTATTTGGGCTTTTTTTCCCCTGATCACTGTGGAAAAATGTCATTCTTGCCTTTTTCTGTCAACCTACCTGGGTCATTTCGTGGTTCTGAAACCAAGCCATAGAATGACAGCTTTGCTGCTGAGAAAGAACTGTTATGCAAGCTGTTTGCCGGGACGCAGGCGCAGAACGCTAGACCTGGGCCCAAAACGACCTGGAGAGCTGGCGGAACCAAATGTCTCCGATGAAGAGCAGAACCGGAAGAACAGGAACAGGGCCTCGTGGACCTAGATTAGAAGCAAGAGTGCTGCCAGGATGGATCAGAATAATGGAGACACTGGAGACTTCCCAGTTACAAAGTATCTGCAAGCCCCCCCTTCCCCTTCAAGACGTTGGGCGCATTCCTGTTTCCCTTGAACCCCTGTTGCTTAAATTCCTTTCCTGCAGACCCTCCTAGCTCCTTGTTGGCTGACCTACAATAAAGCTCTCTCTTGTGCAAAAACTGGTGTCACAAGTGTTGGCTTTCTGCACTCAGACAGGGAGCCCTTGCATAGTATCCATTTTAACAATCGTTTGTTGATTGTTCACGACCTCTGGTTTGTCATATTAATACACACATATCCATGTTTGTAACAGCACGATTCATGCTAGCTAAGCTGTGGAGACAGCCTAGAGTGCCGGCAGCAGAAAATGTGGTAGACCGCCCATCAACTAATGAATGGCTAAAGAAGATGTGGTTTTTCTACACAATGGAGTACTACTCTGCCATAAAAAAGATAAGCTAGAGATATTTGTAGGTAAATGGATGCACCTTGAGAACATACTCTTAAGTGAAATAAATCAGACACGCATGAGTATACATCTAATTGTTTCTCTGATATGAGTAGCCATAAGGGTAAATAAGGACAAAGAGATGTAATAGTACATAAAAGGAAGGTTATATTCAAAAGAGAGGAGAACTAGAAAGGGGGAAGGGGAAAAGAAAGAAAGGAACAAGGAAAAGAAGAGTAAAGGGAAAAAATGGGAAAATAAACATAAACCTGCTGTAAATAGGGAAGCGGGGAGCAGAAGGGAGGGGTGGGGAAGAGGGGGGAAAACCAAGATACATCATGTACAGGTACAAGATAACCATGATGAATGTGACCATTATGTATACAATGTACCAATACATGCTCTTAAAAAAAAAAAAAAGAAAACGTGGTAGATATACACAATGAAGTATTACACAGCCATAACAAGGATGAAATCATGTCATCCGCAGGAAAATGGACAGAACTTGAGACCATAAATTTTTTTTTTAATCAACCAATAACGAATGCTGGCAGGACTGCAGGGAAAAAGGAACCCTCCTCCACTGTTGGTGGGAATGTAGACTGGTCCAGCCACTGTGGAAATCAGTGTGGAGATTCCTCAGAAAACTACAACTCGAGGTTCCATTTGACCCAGCTATTCTTCTCCTTGGTGTCTTCCCAGAAGAATTAAAATCATCATATCACAGTGATATATGCACAACCATGTTCATAGCAGCACAATTTGTAATAGCTAAGTCTTGGAAGCAACCTAAATGCCCAATAACCAAAGAATGGCTAAAGAAGACGTGGTTTTTCTACACAGTGGAGTACTACACTGCCACAAAGAAGGATAAACTAGAGACATTTGTATATAAATGGATGTTCTTGAGAACATACTATTAAGTGAAATAAATCAGACACTTATCAGTACACATCTAATTGTTTCTCTGATATGAGAAACCATAAGTGTAAATAAGGACAAAAGGGTATAATAGATATTATAAAAAAAAAGATAGTATTCAAAAGATAGGGAAAGGGGGATAAAGAAGGAAGGTTAAAAGAAAAGTAAGATGAAAGGGAAAAAATGGAAAATGTAAATAAACTGGGTGAATGGAATTGAGACCATAATGTTACAGAAAATAAGTCTGACCCAGAAAGATAAATATCATGTGGCTTTTTCTTATTGGAGAAAACTAAAATAAAAGAGTAAAATAAAGGAGCGATGGCAGGAAATAAAAAGGCAGATTTTGGAGATGGGTAAGGGAAAGGGGGTAAAGAGATTAAATATGACCAAGATATGTCATATCAATGTACCAATTCCCCAATATGCGTGTAACTGTTGTGTATTATAAAGATACACTAATAATTTAAAAAGAAAAACTAAAAATTAAAAAAATTAAAAAGTCTCATCTAGTTGAAGCAAGTGAGTATGAGTGTGGATTCTTGGTCTGAATGTACATTCCTCCAGAAAGCAAGCTACAGACAAAGAGCATGGAGCTGTGCCCCGCCACCTTGTCGATGCTGCGGTGCAGGCTTGCTGCGACTCACCCTGAGTCCGGGAGTTCAGGACTCACCCTCTGCCCGCCACGCGGTGCCCACCGCATCTGCCTGCTAAGCACCCGGCGCCAAGGTTAGGCTGTGAGGTCCTGTTGGTTTTCTCTGTGTGTGTGTCCCTGAAGTTCTTT
>PVJO010012037.1:0-57301 GCA_004026905.1 Hystrix cristata | reverse complement strand
CAAAATACAACAATAATGACAATAAAGGGGAAAGAACTGAAACATCTAGTTAAAAACAAAGATTGTCAGTCTGGATTTAAAATATCTAGCCATATGTGCTTTACAAAAGATACCTAAAATAAATTAAAATATTTGCATTCTATAAAACAGAAGTAATAAAAAAGTTATGAAATAATAAAAATATATATAGACCAACAATTGGACATTTGAATTCACTTTGGTAAAATGCTATCTTGAGAAAAATATTAAAATGTGGATAACCCTGTATCATTAAAGAAATCTCAGTAGTTTATATTTCAGTTAACAGAATGGCTATCTCAGACAGTATAGCGAAGTCTACCAGCCATACAGACAACGTGATTTCTCTTGTAAAAATATTTCTGGAAGACATAAGAAAGGGAAAATAGTCTTAAAATATTTGTGAAATGATTCATGTTTTTGCTATTTCTGCCTTTTTTTTTTGGTGCTGGGGCTCGACATTAGAAATATTTTATGCCTTTTTTGTGTGTGTGTGTGTTTTTGCTATTTCAAACAGAATGACACAAAATAAGAAAGGACAACTTACATCTTATGTCACAAACACATCAACAACGCAAAAACACACCAGTAAGATTTTCAGCGTAAGAAATGTTAATGTAAATCACTATATTAATAAACTGACAGAAGTAAGTTAAATGATTATCTTATTAATGCAGAAAATGTATGTGATAAAAATAAATAAATCATGATAAAAATGCTAAAAAGTCGAGAATGGAAGATAGGTCATCTAATTCAGTAAACTTTTTCTACAAAGTAACCTGTCTCAATCTTCATGATGATGGTAAAAATGTAAATGTTCTCTTTAGAACAGAAACAACACTTTGCTGTTCATCATTGTCTTGGACGACAGTATGATTAGGAAAATCAGAATTATAGGGGCTTTAAAGGAAAATAAAGTATTTTTTATTTGTGGTAATGTGATGGTTTTAGCCAAAAGGCAAGTGGACAATTATATTTAATGAGACATGTGAGCAGTGTTTTAATCATGAAAAAATAAAAGTGTCTGCAACAAAACACACACGATGAAATGCTTGAGGATTTTAAAATAAAACCTAAATATATAAGATACCTGGAAGTGTATTATTTTAAGATATGTGAGATCATTATGAAAAATCATACAAAATTATTTTAATACAAAAGTTTCTGAAAATATACAGTACATGGAGAATTTTGCCCTGATTTTATATAAACTCATTTCTGTAAAAATTTCAATTATTCTCAAAGTGCTTTACAAATTTAGTCCAATTCCTACTAAAATTTCAGCCATTTTTTCACAACTCTTATAATCCATTTATCGTTTTTACAGAAAAAAGCCCCCGAATGTTTAATATATTTTTGAAAAAGAACCAGGCTAGGATGTGGCAGGGGTGGAGGGGATACGATCCTCCATGAAAAAGAATAGGTTAGAAATAGGCTCCCAGAATAGCCAAAGAAATTTTGGGCTACAAGAGCAAAGCAGGAGGCCTTGCTATACCTAACTTCATGCTATACTACAAAGCAATAATGATAAAAACAGCATGGTACTGCAACAAAAACAGATAAGTGGATTAGTGGAACACAACAGAGGATACAGAAACATCTCCAGATACAGTCGATTGCTTGATCTTTGACAGAGGGGCCAAAAGTGTATACGGGAGGAGAGACACCCTATTCAACAAGTGGTGTTGGACAAACTGTTTATGCTTGCAGAATATTGAAACTGAACCTTTATCTCTCACCATATCCTAAATTACAATCAAAATGGATCAAAGATCTAAGCATTAAAACAGAAACAATGAACTTGCTGGAAGATAAAATAGGTGAAATACCTGAAGACATAGGTGTAGGAAAGAATTTCCTAAACAGAACCTCTATTGCACAAGAAATAACAGCAGGAATCAACAAACGGGATTATATCAGACTAAAAAGTTTCTGTGTAGCAAAAGAATCAGTTAGTGGACTGAAGACATAAACTACAGTATGGGAAAAATGTTCTGCCACTATTCCTCAGACAGAGGACTAATATCTGGACTATAAAAATAATTCAAAAATTAAACCATCTAAAAGTAAAGACTCAGTCAAGAAATGGGCAAGAGAAATGAACAGACACTTTACAGCGGAAGAAGTATAAATGGTCAACAAATATATGAAAAAACATTCAATATCTCTGGCCATTAGAGCAATACAAATTAAGACAATGTTAATATTTCATCTTACTCCAGAAAGAATGGTCATTATCAAGAAATAAAATAATCACAAATGCTGGTGTGGATATGGTGAAAAAGTAAGCCACGTTCATTATCAGTGGGAATTTAAACTAAATCTACCATTATGGAAATCACTATGGAGATTTCTCAAAAAATTGAAACTAGAAATTCCATATGACCCAACTAGTCCCCTTCTAGGTATCTTCCTGCAAGAGTTTAAGATGGCATACTGCAGCGATACATGCATAGCAATGTTTATAGCAGCACCATTTGTGACTGCTAAATCCCTGAAGCACGCTGTATACCCACCAAGAGACAACTGGATAATAAATATGTGTTATCTATACATAACAGAATACTACTTGGCTATAAAGAATGACAAATTTGAGACATTTTCAGGACAGTGAATGTATCCAGAAAATATACTGTTGAGTGAAATAAACCAGACAAACAAGCTTAAATATGGTATGAATGAGACTCTAATTTGAGTGAGACAAAGTACAACAAGGAGAATAATGGAGGATGCATGGAAGGAGATGGGGGATGGATCTCTTGCAAAAGAGAAATGACCCAAGGGAACAAGGGGGAGGGGAAGGGGAAATAAGTAGAATAATGATATGCCATATATGGGGACCTAATAACCTCAATGAATGTAAACACTATATGCCATAACATGAGCTAAAATTAGTAATATAAACAAAAATGAAAATTGAGATACAGCAATTAGCAGAGGGGACTGGGGGAAGAAAGAAGGGGATTGAAGAAAAAAAAACTGGTTGTAGTACATGGACCCACTCCTCAAGATGTTTGCAAACTGAATGTTCTGCAAACATGTACTAGTAAAAAAAAAACAAAAAAAAACAAACAAAAAAAAAAAACAAAAAAAAAAACGGCTCATCCATGAAAGGAAACCCAGGCCCCACATAACACTGCAGATCACCAGGAAAAACATGAGCTAGTAAACAATGACTTGCTTATTTAACTGCAGAAGCATTGTATATGTATTTCATGCTATAATTCCCAAATAACCTCTAGATATGTAAAAGACCTGAATATATAGAACACATGTTTAAACTTTTAGAAAAATATGAAGATAAAAGAAAGTAATGAAAAAGTATGCAAAAATACCAGAAGAAAAATTTTGCAGTTAAAAAATTCCTAGGCATAAAAACCAACAGAGGTCTTGCAAAGATGTTCAGGATCATTAATAGTGGAATACAAATATAATATAAATGTAATATATTATTGCAACCAACTTTCATAAAAACTCTGACAATACCAAGAATTTCTCACTAGTGGGAATACAAATTGACACAATTACTTTAGGAAGCTACTTTGGATTTCTTGTCAAATTAAGACCTGTGCTTAGAGAAATGAGATTTATGATCCTTTACATACCATAAAGATAACTTGGTCGTGTATGCTAAGAGGCATTCATAGTTTGTATAGTAAAAACTGAACAAACACCTTTAACTCCATTAATTGGAAAAATGGACAAATAAATTGCAGTATAATCATGCAATGGACTGTAATGGTTTAGATGTAAGTTGTCTCCCAAAAGTCTCACTTTCAGAGGTAGGGCATGGTTGAAAGGGAGAGCTCACTGGGAGTGTGACTTGGAATGGTATACTGTATTTCAGGCTCCTCTCTTCTCTCTCTGCTTCCTGCCCTACATGTGGTAAACAGCTTTCCTCTGCCATGTGGTTCTGCTATGGCACTCTGCCCCGGAGCCTAACAACCATGGACTGCACCCACTGAAATTGTAAGTGAAAATAAACTTCTCCTCATTCAGTATAGTTATGGGATATTTTGTTCCAGTGACTGGAAAGTTGACGAACCCACAGACCATTATATCACAATGGGAACAAAGGATGTAGATAAAGGCATCAATAAGGGTGACATCCCCAAATACAATATGGAACTGACTTTTTTTTAAAGTGCAAGCAAGTTAAAGGGAAAACAATTCATAATTGAATTTTTTAAATTTCAAAACAGGAAAAATAAAACAATATGCTGGGATATATAGAAGGTAAGTATTAAATTAGAAACAAAATGATAATGCAGAAAAAATTCAGGACATAATTGCTACCTCTGAAGTGCTTGTAAAGTGCACATCAGGACTTCAAAGGTAACAATAGACTTGTATTTCTAAGTTGCAGTGATGAATTCACGGTTATTTGCTCTCATTTTTTCTTGAAATATAACTCTGTTATGCATTCTTTTATTATTATGATATATATGCAATATATAAAATTTTTCTGAATTAATGAACTATAATAAATAAGTCTGGGAGTTTTTTTCTAAAAATACATTGCAAACCACCATTTAAGAATTCGGTGTCTAGGTTTCCGTAAGTATGTATTAAACACTGGTGAGTTTAAATTGTGGTGTTATTGGAAGTAGTATTTAGATGTTACTGTGTAATGTATGAATTATAAAAATATTGATGGTACATTGAATAATATATCAGATAGAGATATTTCAATTAGATAAGGCTTTGACTATTTCAACATCACAGCCCACCTCTCCTAACTTTTGATGGTCTGTTAAGGAACCAAGTTGAAATTGGCAGCTATGCGCACCTTCCAGATGAGCAGATAGATCACTTGCTGTGGAGGTTGTTTATCACAACACGGGTAACATTCTAATCAGATCAGTGTGTGCCAGATGTTGTCCACTGATGTTGTCAATCATAAAAGGAACCAGGCTGGAGTTCATTATCAGCTGGCCTTTGCATACCTGGTCGGGTGTCAGTGGGGTGTTTATAAAGCCATGATCGGGGACGTAAAGTGATAGGAAAGTAAGTAGGAATTAAGATTCAGTGTCTTGGTAGGAGCAGTCAATGAGTAACAGGGCTCCACTGGTGCTATTGAATCATCACTAGACATTGGAGATCAACGCAGCCTTCAACGGGAGGAGGTCAGGAATGGAGTGGGGCTGAAAGTCACAACAGTCTGGGCCCTTGTTGGTCCTTCTGGTGTTCAGCCCCCATCCTGAAGCTACTTAAAGGCCCCCACCCAGGAGTCATGTTCCTGTTTTGAAGATGAGAATTTAGGTCAATTTTCAGACACAAAAATCAACTGGAAAACCAATGAGAGCATTTACAATGCTACAGCCCAGCGGGGATGTGAAACGGTCTGTGCATGAACTCAGAAATATGTCTTATGACATACTGCAAATATCCTCTCCTCGCTCAAGTGTCTTATTAACCAGATGGGTATGTGTATTATTATACACCGAGCACTGTGTAATCAAGACTTCTTTAAAAAGAGCTACATGTGAAAATCTTCGGCTTCTTTGCTGGAAATACTTCAAATGCAGATTGGAGACTGTAGCTTCTCACAGCTGGCAAGTCTAACCCTCCTCCTCACAGCCTTCAAAAAGCACCAGTACTTCCTGTATCATTCTAGTTCACAGAACTACAGATGACATTAGAAATAATAATTATATTATGGCATAAAAAGAAAATTATTTTATGAAATTTAACAATTTGTGTGCTTAACCTTCAACAAAAACCTGCCATAAATGTTCGTGTGCATGTGTATTGGTTAGGGTTCCCTAGGAGCACCCCAGAGCACTGTTATCCCTAATAAAAGTGGCATTTTAACGCCACATGAGAACATACTTCAGGACCCTACTGCCTGGGCTCCTGAGAACTGGTGGAATCATTTGAAACTAAAATTAATTGAATGTGGTCTTAGATACGCAATATAAAACAGAGAAAAATTTTAACAATTTGGGAGCATACTCGTCATAGTCACTTCCTTGTTGCTGAGACACAATAACTGACACAATTTGAAGGAAGAAACATTTACTTTGGCTCACATTTTTACTCTATAGTTGGCTGGTTCCAAGGCAGGAAGACATGGCAGATGGCTCTGGGCAGAGAAAAGCTGTTCATGTCCTGACACCCAGGAAGCAGAGAAGGGAGGGAAGAGTCGGGAGGGAGGTTCATCAGACAAGATCACGCACCCAGGGTCCCACCTCTTCCAACTGGACCTCGCCCCCAACACCAATCTTGGCTCATATGCCTCGGTAATCACCCTTAAAAGCCTGCCTATGAACGCGTGAAGCTTTGGGGTACTTCTAGGTATAAAGCGTGACAATAATTATTATAGCAAATACTTTGAACTATCTAAACAATTTAACTGGTTCAATTTTTTAAATGGCCTTTTGGATGCAAGGAACATGCACAATCTCAATAAAACAAACAGCATCTAGTGTACTTTTTTTTTTTTAACACCAAAGATTTTTTCAGATACACTTTGGTCCCATATGTGCATAATCTCCACTATTAAAATTCTGAACCAGAATGGCACACTTGTTCTGTCTGCATAGTTTCGCCTTTTCCAGATGCTGTAGGGTATGTATTCTTTTCCGATTAGCTACTTTCACTTAGTAATAGGTATTAAAGTTTCCTGCATATCTTTTCCTGGCTCGATAGGTGTCTTAGTTACTTTTCTCTCATTGCTGAGACAAAACACCTGGCACCCGAAGTTGGAGGAAGAAAGTTTTATTTAGCTCACGGTTGGTAGAGGTTTCAGTCCATAATCAGCTGGATCTGAGGCAGGGCGGCATGACTGGCAGGCAGAAGGCCGCAAGGCAAGAAGGGGAAGGGGAGAAGTGTCTTTCTGTCCGTTATATCTTATCCAGGCTACCTGGCCATAGGGTGGGGAGCACTCTCACCCTTAATCCCAGCACCCTCAATCCTTGTATCAAGTCCCGGCAGAACTCTGCCAAACCAATCAGTGGTGTAATCACACACTCTAGAGCCAGCCACCTCTGAAAACACCCCGCCTATAACCACATGAGGCTTTGGGGGGACATCTAGACACAAACCATAACAATAGGTCATTTCTTTTTAGCACTGAATGCTCTTTCATTGCCTGGAGAGATCACATTTTATTTTTCAATTTAAATTCCTAAGAGATATCTTGGTTTTTTTAAGTTTCAGAAATTGGTAAAAAAAAAAATACTGCCATTAATATTCATGTGCAGGTGAATTGGTTAGGGGTTTCTAGGGGAGCAGAATCACATACATATATGTATACACATATATACATATGTATATACGTATATATGAGTCTCTATGTTTGATTCTATACAGAATCAACTCTATATAATTGATTATATATTATTAATTATATGTATATTTAAATTAGGGGGATTTACTAGGTAGGCTCACAGGATCAAAAACAGTAGAGCCTGTGATGACTCTGTGCCCATTAGAGAGAAAGTGGATCCAGTAGCTGCCCAATCCAGGGGGGTGCAGGCCTCACAACAGGAGGGATCAGGGATGCAGTGTCAGTTCGTGACCGAAGGCCCGCAAGCTCCCTGGAGAGTCACTGGTGTAAGTCCATGTTGACTGAAGAAGATGGATTGTGATGTTCATGGAAGATGGAAGCAAAAAGATGCATCTGCTCAAGCAGAATGGAGCTTTCCAAATGCAGGCTGACTTCCTCCTTCTTGCCCTGTCTTTCCCTCCAGACTGGGACTCTAGTGGTTTGTGCCACCCAGAACCAGACAGGTTCTTTCCCTTTCAGTTTGCTGGCCTACATGCTGATGATCTCCGGAAACACCCTACACACACACACACAAGAATGCGTTTTGCTAATCTAGGTATCTCTTCATCCAGTCAAGCTAAAAATTAAGATTAACAGTCATGACAGAGTTTCGTGTGAATACAAGTTTCAACTGATTTAGGTAAATACTAGGTCATTTCCAAAGAGTGCAATTGGAGGGAGTGTGGTTTTCTTTGTAAGAAACTGCTCAGCTGTTTTGCACAGTGACCACACCCTTATCCACTCCCGACAGCTTGCTCCACATCCTCACTGGACTTTGCTGTTGGTAGCATTTTGGACTTGCCATTCTAATAAGTATATAATGTTAAAATATTCATTCTCCATTTCTATCAGGCATAATTCTTATCACTTCATTGAAAGCCATGGATGCAAATTTATTTTAAAAACAATCAGACTTCTTCCCTAATAAAGCATGTACTAAAATCATAAAATTAATTATAACTTTTAAAAAATATGTATTTAAACATCTAACTGTCCCATCAAAGATAGAGCTACAAAGGAAAACATCTTCATGCTATGGCATCGTCTTTATTTGACCTTTTAATACTCTGCAACAATTGTGAAATGTACATTACAATTCGATCCCAAGTTGAATTAAGTAATTCAAGAAAGAGGTTAGTTATTATATTAGGACTAAATTAAATTAAAAGACTAAATTTTGTTTTAAAAGTTGCATTGTCCTAGAGCCAAACATTATATTACTGTGCTCAAACGCAAATGGCATTTTAAGATAATTTAACCTAGAATCTGTGGAAATAAGTGCTTCATAGAAAAGAATTGACACTATAAGAATATTTTTTAAAAATCACTAACTCTTCAGTTTTACACCAAATGTTACATAAAAAAGTACCAGAGAAGAAGTAATTCTTTGTTTAGTTTTGATGTAGAAACACAGTGTTGTTGTCTTAGTCGCTTTCTCCTTGCCGGGACACGACATCTACAATTTACAAGAGGAGGAATTTATTTTGCCTCCGAGTTTCAGAAGTTTAGTCCATAGTCTGCTGGATCCAAGGCAGAACTGACTTGAAAGGAAGACCTGCTGTGGAGAAAGTGCTCACATCATGGCAGCCAAGCAGCAGAGAGAAGAAGGAGGAGCTGAGAGAGTGACACAGCCTCCCAGGTCGTGTCCTCAGCGACCCATCTCTCACCAGGTCCTACCTCCCCACAGCTCCAGCTGCCTCTGAACTCACTGCTGGGTGAATCCACCAATAAGCACAGTGCCCCTCTGATCTGGCCACCTTTCTCAAGCCCTACTTGAGAGAGCATGAGGTTTCGGGGGGCCAGTTTTAATCCAAACCCTAACGATTACATGACCTTTGTAGAAAGCACCAAGTATTAGAATTATCAGCAATAAAAGGTGGAGTTCGTGTCCCACAAGACACTTCTGGTGATCAGATTCGTTCTAGTATTATGAGAATCTTATTGCTTTGGCATTGCAAGTAATAATTTAACTTAAAAGCGGAATGAGACAGATCCCCCCAAAATGCAAGCTGTCTACTCAAGGAAATCCCAGATGGAGACCCAGATATTTTCAGAAGAGAGTACAAAGAAAAAGAGGGATGTTTCTGAGTGGTGTATGAATGTGCTTAGTGAATGTGATAGTATGTATGCAGAACTAGGGAAGCCTGTTTAAGAATCTCTGTAACACGGCAAGCATGTTGCCTTTCTTACGATTCTGTCTACTTTGGTGTTGTTAATATGAATCACACAATCATATAATTATGTATTCTTGATTTGTTAATAGAAGTCCACACTTTTGGTGTCTTGCAAAACTTGTCCTGGGTGCAAAGCAAGTAGGTAATCATTCAGCGAAATCATATTTTCGACTCGTTCGATTCCAGAAGGTTGGTCATATTCAAAGGCCGAAAGAGATAAGAATTATTAATAGGAAGAAATGAGTAAAGGTCCTGTTTCTTTGACAAAAATCACCTTTTCTATCTGTCTTGGTGGGAGGATCATTGAGATAACAAATGAAAGTATCAAGTGTTTATAATATAGAAATATAGTGACCAAATATAGATCACCAACACGGATTAAAATTTTCCAAGAAGAGCAATGCTGTTCAGCAACGAAAGTATCAGTAGTGTTTTCAGAAGTTATATATGAGAATGATGTATGTGATGGGTCAAAGGGGAGAAATACAATACAGGTGGAAGCAATTAAATTGCACCTGGGAAAGGGCAATTACAAGCTGAACCATGCTGGGACGGTGAGGAGAAAAGGGCGGACTCCAGAACCGCCGCGCAACGTGAATCAACGCGTGTAGGTCTTTTAGACGTTACCTCTTGCAGGAAAGAGGAGGAAGGGTCCTGCGTGGCTAGTCTTTAACTTTGGTGCCTAAGAGAGGCTGTGCTCCCCATATCTGCTCCTATCAACACTCAACGGGGAGGTGTGGCCCCTATAGAAACTGGAGGTCAAGAGTTCCTAAGCTATCTGAGGAATCGATGAAAAGAACCAACTTGCTTCCAAAACTTGGCTCCGTTCCTCAAGCTACCGCCATCATACTCCTCAGATACTTCTTTTCCTTTTATTAATTGTAATGGAGAAAACAATAGTACAATTTAAGCAATATGAGCTTTAGTTTTTAACAATCAGCTCACCACACTGCTGCCCTCTAAATCATGATGCCCAATCAATTACTAGTATCCCTCTATTTTCAAAATATGAGCATTTCGTTACTTCAGTTTTCTTTCTCATTTCTACTACCTTTGTTTAAATTAAATTTAGCTATACCTTTGTCTGTAATTCTGCACCTCCTCCAATGTACAGTCTTTCTTGAAATATATAAGTAGTGTTGCAGTCTTATGTCCAAGCATTGAGGACCAATATGTGTTTTTAAAACAGGTAAAAAACTCATAAATGGCTTCTAGTTTTTTCTGGATATTCAGCCCCTGTGCTCCATTCCATTCAAAACTGTCTAGTTTCTGAACTGAACGTTTGTTCTGGAAACTCTCTCTGTACCTCAGTATCTACAGGAATATGGCTCTGTGGACGTTTTGTCAATTCTTTCTTTTAGAAAAAACAGCCCCACGAATCGTTGCCGTTGTCCGCCTATGCTGGAGCCTGGCGAAAGACATCTCTGATACATGATTCTGCTCTCCCAGAGCAAGTTAATCTGCAGCTTGTCCTGACCACCCTTTGAGTTTTAGCACACTCTGCAGACAAGATATTCCTTATGGAGTGATAAACTTGCCCTGCTGTAGAACTGGCTCCCCAATCCAAGAGTGAGTGTCCTTCAACTACTGGCAGGGTAGTGACTTCCCCAGGGACACTGCAGTGGAGTCCTGAGAGGTTACAGTGCTGTTGACAGAAATAGGAAGAGTCCAGGGGAAAGCTGGATTGGGGGAGAAAGTGACTCATTCAGTAGCAGGCTTTTTGAGTTTGAGATATTATTAATATTCATTTTAACACCTATGAAAATATACACTTAGCCAAGAGCCAAGAGTCCAAAGATCTCTTTACACTGTAGCACCATGTGCCTGAGAAAAATGAATCTCATTCCGTTTATTTTTCTTGTTTAACTTTCCTTAGAGGTTTTATTTTTTAGGAACACAGAGAATATGTTTTCCACACCTTAAAATATTATTTCAAGTTTTGCTTGTGTACCCTGTAGACAAAACAGCTAGGAGACTGACTTAAATTTTTCGCTTATCCTGACAATAATGTTGTCTTTAATTGATTTAGTGAATATTAAAAATTGATGCTTTAAAATTTTTTATATCATTCACAGGATGAAAAATTGCCAATGGCAGTCTGTCTTTCTCAACTTTTATAATCTACATTTTTGTTTTCTTTTTCACTGCAGTCTGTCTACAGTAACCCAAAAGAGAAGTAGCAAAGTGACCAGGTTAAAATAATTCATACATGTTTTCAGGACAGCACAGACAGTGAGCAACTGGGCTAGATATAACAGATTACAAACATCAGAAATCTTCTGTAATAAAGTATAATAGGGGCTTGTTGCATTATCTCCAGATAAGTGAGAAAGTAGATTTGGCCTCCCCTCTAAATTCAAATGAAAACCATAGGGAAGCCTGGCATCTGTAACTAATTCAGCAATGCCCCGTGCTGGGAACAGACTCTGAGACCAAGTTTGTTCCATCAAAACTATGGAGAGGGTAAGAAATGAAATACAATTCTAGAGTAACCAGGTCCCAGACCACTGAAGGCTTTAAACATAATTACTGCACCTTTTATGATGAGCAGAAACCCAGCATAAGCTAGTAAATTTCAGAATTTATTGCTTGGTATTACTCTCCTGCTTAGATTACATAATTGAATGGGACAGTTTGAAATTTGCAAGTTAATAAAAATGTGTGTTTATATCTACACCTTCCCCCAAGAGAAAGATTTGAAGAAATACATCCATGCACATTTACAGCCCATGTTTTTGTTTTTTTTTTTTTTTTTTTTTTTTTTTTTTGTGGTGCCAGGGATCGAACTCAGGGCCTTGTGCTTGCAAGGCAAGCACTCTAATCACTGAGCTAAATCCCCAGCCCTACAGCCCATGTTGATATACCTCCTTTGTATTCTCTTTAATATGTAAGCAATGTTTAGCTGCATAAAAATGTATTGTATGTGTTCAAAAATAAAATGACACACAAAGAAAAACAATGGGAAATTTCTAAGCTGGAGAAAAATAGATATAGAAAGAAAGGAGTTAAAACAAAAGCAATAACATGTCGCATACAAAACAAAATGATATCAATAGAATTTTTATTATATCCCAACTAAATTTTAGTTTCTGGCAAGTTTAACACAAAGAGAGACTTAAATTTACATGATAGAATACTAAATCTAATCTTAATCACTAATATTCCACAGAGCTAGAATTAAGAGCAAAGAAAAATCAACCAATAATGATTTATAATGTTTTTCTAGAACTAGTTTGCTCTATATTCTCATAACCTTGTATCTCTTATTGTATGAGTCATCACATCTCAGTGCAAAGGACAAGCTGTCATTACCTTGAAAATTGCTCAATTAGTTAATCGCTTCTAAATCATGATAATTGCTTTGTTAAAATCTACTTCCTTCAAAATATACAGGTGACTTTAGACTCATAAACACATACAGGAACATTAGGGGACTGAACTATATATCTTTAAAGGTCCAGAACATTCATTACTTCGGACAATTTTTGTGCACTTTTATAGAAGTTGTTTCTGTAGCTAATCAAGAGAGACGTGTAGTTATAATAGTCTCAGGTTTCTATGATGATAAGGGATAACCCATCTGAAGGGCCATGATGTAACATTAACTGTAAAACACAATGTACAAATTTCTCAACTCAATGTATTTTTATTTTGGCTTAAAATTTTGTGTTCCTGACAAACTAACTAACATTAAGAATTCGCACAATGTTCAGTCAGCAAGCTTGAGAACCAACTGGCAGTCTCATGAATTGTCAGTATTAATTAAAATTCATCACATGGACAATTTCTTATTCACTAACTTCACTTCTAGACACGTAGTCAATAGGTGTGAGTGCTTACGTCTGCCTGAAGACATGGTACTTAAAGAAGAACTGTTCATAAAGCCCAGTGTGGAAAACAAGTAAATATCTAATAGGAGGAAGGAGCTATAAAGTGTTGTTTATTCATATAAGGGAAAACACCACAGTAGGAGAAAAGAACAAACTTATGTTACTTGCAGCTGGATAAATCTCACTAAGCTAATGGGAATAATATAGGCAGCCAGGCACAAAAGCACACATTCCACTTAGACGAAATTCCAAACTAGGCAAGTCATTGGATGGTCTCTAGGCCAGAACCGAAGCCCCCTTGAGTTGGAGTTAGCTGTTGACTGGGGGGTGCTATGAGTCAGGCTGGAAGTACCATGTGTTATGATGCAAATCACGGATACAAAGCCTATGAAATCCCATTGAGTCCAACCCAAAGCACTATGGCCCGTGTGCATTTATAATTCTATTAAATACACACACATATAAATGAAATAAGTAGTGCAAGAATCTAAAACAAAAGAATGAGAATGTTTAATTTTGTTTGATGAATCTGTGATGGGGATTTATTTCTATTTCCGTATTTTTTTAATATTTTTACTTTTCTAAATTGGATGCATGCTACTTTTATAATCAGGAACAAGTCACCTGTATTTTTATAACACAGAAGTTTCCACAGTGACAGGGACAAAGGCCAGAATGAAATTCGCATTGATCGATTCAGGTCAAAGTTCACTACAGCATGATTTGGCTTATTTTGTACTTGCTTTTAGATTTCCTTCTATGGAAAGTATATTTAAAATGAGTGGCTTACTAATTAGTTTACAAGATAAAACACTTTTTATAGAAGCATTCGTTAGCATTTTTGTTAGAGGTGTCTTGTATTTTGGGAACCATTTATAAAACTGGTCAAAGATTTAACTCTTAGGGCTTGGGGGAGAGATGTAGTCACTGGAGATGAGAAGGGCTGTTTTGTTGTTCTGTACGTCACTGTGGTCTGCTAAAATTGAAAACATCTGTGCAAAGGAAATGGCTCTCTAATGAGAACAATGTGTGCAGCATACGAAGTGAGGTTGGGAGAGTGATTGAGTCGTGCTTGGAGAAAGCTCTTAACCGTTCAGGTTCAGTTCTGAGTTTATAGGCTGACGTTGGGTACACATCTGTTTCCACCTACTCTGTATTTCTTGGGTTGAGAACAATTGATTTCCCACTTCAGACATACATTCTGAAAATAATTTTGGCTTAGTCTGTCATATTGTTTGTATTTTTAATTAAAAAATTTAATGAGATAATTGTAGAATCACATGCGATTGTTAGAAATAGTTTTCCCATTGTTAACATTTTGCAAAATAGTGGAACAGTATTACAATTAGGATATTAACATGGACACAACACATCTATCTTATTCAGATACTCAAATTTTATTTGTACTCACTTCCAACCATGTAATTTTACCAGGTATGTATGTTTTTATATCTACAGCAATAGTTCAGATACTAAATAGATCAGTCAACACAATGAACCTCTGTAAAGCCCTTTAGTAACTATCTCCATTGCTTTCTTGTACTTCCCCACCAATCCTTAACCTTAGCAATCACTATTTTGTTCATTTCTAAAATCTTGTCATTTCATAAATGTTATATAAATGAAATAATATGGCACGTAACATTTTAGGATTAAAAATTCCCTAGAGAATTGTCCAAATAATAGCTTCGTTAGATACTATTTTATTTCTACTTTTTGGCTATTAAAAATAAAGTTGCTGTGTATATCTCTATATTATTTTATCTGTGAAAAAATGTTTTCATCTACCTGGGTTTCACATGCAAGTAAATTTCTTGAGTGTATAGTAATTTCATGTTGTGTAAGAAACCTCAATACAGTTTCAGAATGATCAGGCCACTTTGTAGTGCTAGCAGCAATAGTTGAACAATTTAGTTTTTTTACTTCCTCGCCAGCATTTTGAATTTTTATTATTTATTTTTAGCTGTTCTGATTGATATGCAATATTTCATGTGATCTCAATTGACCTCTTCCTAATGATGAAAATATTGAAAATATTTCCATGTGTTTGTCACTCAGTTATCTTTGTCAGTGAAATGTCCCTGCATATCTTTTGTCTAGTTTTGAATTTGATTGTTTCTTTACTGTTGAATTTTGAGTGTTTTTATATATTCTAAGTACTAGTCACTTGCCTATTGCCGGACGGGTATTTTGCAAATATCTTCTTCCAGGCTATAGTTTGTCTTTTTATTCTCTTCTCATGGGCTTTTCCAGAGAAAGAGGTTTTAATTTTGATGAGGTCCAATTTACAACTTTTGGCTTTCTGGGTCAGGCTTTTGGAGATTGTAATATCTTTGCCTAGTCTTTACTCCTGAAAATTTCCTGCTATATGTTATTTTCTAGAAGTGTTTTAGTAAATGTGTGCATACAGTGTCAGCACACACCATCATGTTTTATATATTACCTGCGAGTATGCAGTTTTAAGTGTATTATAAGCTTGGACTTAATTTTTTAAGTGTAAGGTGTAGATTCAAGTTCAATTCTCTTTGGTATATGGCTGCTCAATTGCTCCACCATCGTCTGTTAAAAGTTCACCTGTGTAAAAGGATATTTCTGGGTTCTCTATTCCATTCTCTTGATGGGAGAGTCGATGGCTCTTCCAAAAGCACACTGTTCCAATTAGTATACTACCCTTGTAATAAGGTTTAATATAGAGTAGAGTTATTCTTTCTATAATGTTCTTTGGGCATTGTTTTACTTATTCTAGAACTTGCAGTTTTTCCATACAAATTTTAGAACAAATTTATTATATCTACCAGATATCTTGCTGGGATTCGATAGGAATTACCTTAAACCTATAGATCAGTTTGGAGGAGCTTGACATATGTGCTGCGATGATTCTTCTGCTCCATGTACATGATGTGGCTCACGTGTATTACAGCCTTTGATTTTATTTATAAACCTCTCATAATGTTCACCATGCAGACCCTGTATGATACATATATATTTTGTCAAGTACTTCATTTTTGTCAAGTGATCATAAATAATACACCGTTCCTAATTGTATCTGCATGTTCACAGGTAATACGTAAAATGTAATTTGTGTGTGTGTGAGTGTGTGTGCTGACACTGCATGAGCACATTTTCTAGACTCAGTTATTACAGGAGTTTTGTGTGTTTCTTGGTTTTTGTAGATTCCTTGAGTTTTTCTACAATTATGTCATTTAGAAATTGAGAACAGTTTTATACATTCCTTTCCAATCTGGGTGTCTTTGCTGTTTTGCCTTTTTTGGTGGTGTACACTTCCAGGACTATTTTGGGCAGGAGTTGAGAGTGCAGCTAATCTGGCTGTTTACCCCATTTTAGGGGAAATAATACGGTTTTTCACTATTAGTATTGTGAGTTTTAAGAAGGTTTTTGCTTTTTGCTTTATTTTGTAAATTCTCTTTATCAGATTGAAGTAATGCCCTTGTATTCCTACTTTCTTAAACATTTTATTGTGAATGGGGTGTAGGATTTTGTGAAATTATTTTTGCAGTGATTGTTATGAAAAACACCTGTTTTTGTTTTTTTTTCTTTAGCTTGTTGGTATAATGGATTGCATTGTAGGGTGTGGAATAAACTATTCATACCTGGAATAAATCCCACTTGATCATAGTATATAACCCTTTCTATACATTGTGCATTCTACTTCCCAATAGTTTGTGATTTTTAAGTCTAAGCTCTTGACATATGTTGCTCTGTAATTATTTTTATGATCTATGTCTTGTTTTGGCATGAATAACTTACTAGATTTGTAAAGTTGATAATGCATGTCTCCTCTTCCATTTTATGGAAAAAGTATAACATTTCTATTAATTCCTCAAATAGGTAGAATTCTTCAGTGAAACCGCATATACTTGAAGGCTTCAGTTTGAGGAATTATATGGCATAAACTCTATTTCTTTGATGGTTATGGGCCAATTCAAATCACGTATTCATTTTGGTTCAATCTTGGTAGTTTGGGTTTTGCAGAATTTATACATTTCTTCTAAATTCTTGAGTTTATAAAGAAGCATAAACTTGTTTGTTTTATTCACTTACTATTCTTTTCATTGCTGTGATATCTGCCGTCATATACCATTTTATATTCCTGGCATTCACAATTGGTGTTTTCTCCTTTTGTACTTTTCAATCTCAACAGGTGTTTAATAATTATATTGTCTTTTCTGAAGAATAGTTTATTGCACCTTTATTTTCTCTATTGTTTCCCTTTAAATTATGATGGTTTCTACAATATATAATTCCTTCTGATTTCTTTGTAACTATTTGTTTTCTTGTTCTGTCTTCTTGAGATAGGAAATTAGATTATTGATTTGCTATTTTTCCTTTTTTCTAATGAAAGGATTTAGTACTATTAATTTGTCTCTCTATTCTTATTTAGCTGTTTTGTCTTATTGTGCCTTCATATTTACCCAGTTCTATTTGCTTTTGTTTCCTTTGAGACTTTTTCTTTTAGTCATGACTATTTTGAAGTGTGTTGATTTTCATATGTTTAGAGATTTTCTCTTGAATTCCCTTTAATGATTTTCAATTTCATTCTGTTATATATTTTGAGGATTGTTGTATAGTCCAGCATATGATCTATTTTGCTTGTTTCCATGAGCTCTTGAAAAAAGATAGTCTGCTGTTGTTGTCTGAAGTGTTTAATATACTTTAATTAGATATTTTTGACTAATATATTTTAATTAAATCTTTTTGAGTTCTCTATCCATGCTGACTCCCTCTCTACAAATTCTAAAAGATGCTGGGAGAGAGGTTTTGAAGTCCCAGTTGTAACTGTGGAAACTGTTCATTTATTTCACCTCTGTCAGTTTCGACTTTGTATTTTCTGATGTTCTGTTATTTGGTGGGCACCTTTTTAGAGTTAATTTGTCTTCCTTGTGGATTGACCCTTTTATCATGTAACATCCTCATTTGCCTTGAGTAATTTTCTGTGCTTCGAAGTCTGTATTTTTAAATATTAATATGCCAGCTCCAAGTTTTTGTCAATTAAGCTTATGTGATACATTTTAACCTTTAACCATGTAACCACTGAATTCCAAGTGAGTCTCATAAACAATCTATTGTTAGTTTATGTTCTGCCTGCATCTGTCTTTTGATTAGTGGAGATACATAAATAGATATAGATACATGTATATAGATATATATAGATATAGATATAATTATATAGAAAGATTATATATAATTATATAGAAAGGTAGAAAGATATATATATATATATATACATGTGTATGTATATGTCTCATATACATCTTCTATTCTATTGAAGGTGGGTAGGATGAGTCTCAGGTCTCATTCTGACAGAGACAGCCGTCCTTTGCAGTCAGTGTTGCTGCTTGTGGCTGGTGCCGCTGGCTTCTCAGTTAGGTCTCTGCGAAAGAAGGGTCCTCAGGCCCAGTGGGGAATGGGAGTCTTTCCCTAGATGGCTTACTATTAGCAGGTCTTTCAATCGACCAGTCACACGGGTTCACCTGCTGTTGTAGGGCAAGCTCCCTGTGGAGCCTGTGGAGGAATGAGCCCACCTGGGCTACTGTGTGTTACTAGGCTGGGTGAGGAACATCCGGGCTTCTATACCTTGTTCTGCTGGGTGGGTGGGGAGGTGGGAGACAAGATATCGTAGCGTTGTTTCCTTCCTTTAGTCCAACCCCCCCACATCAGTTCGTTTTCCTTTCACCATCTTTCAGACTCCCCTTGTGGTTGCCTCTTGCAAAATTTTCAGGAACTATAGCCTTGCTTAGTAGGAAAAATTGGATTTGGGGGTGGAGTCTATGTTATCTGGTCCAGATTAGAAGCACTAACTGTTTATTTGTAAATGGCAATTGGTAGTTTGTATAGTTGGAAAGTTTAAATAGTTTGTATAGCTTAAATTCACTTATCTAGTGTGATAGTTTGTATAGTTCATACAGTTTGACAAATATATTCACCGTCATGTATTCAGTAGAAAATTCTGATTGATTATGATCGTGGTACTCAACACATTTAATAAACAAACAATAATGCTTCTTTCCAAAATTAAAACTCCCCACTTTGGAAGTTGTTGTGGCTTAGATCTAAAATAGTCCCAAATTCTCACTCGTTTGGAAGGAGATTGAATCCTGCAGGTCAGAGTGGGGGAGGGGCGTGTAGCTGATTAGCTGCTAGGAAGTGGGTTCTCCTGGGAAGACGTGGGTCTCTGTAGGCAGGACCCGGAAAGGTGTGTCTTCCTTTCTGGCTTCTCCCTTCACTCTCTCTGCTTCGCGGGTGCCACAAGGTGAGCCCCTGTTCCTCTGCCACACCCCTCCAACATGCAGTCCTGCCTCAGAGCCAGCCAGTCGTGCCCTGAAATGCCAACCAAAATAAACCGCTACACCTTTAAATTGCAGCCCTTAGGTATTTTGTCCTAGTGACAAGGAAAGCGACAAAGACGGAAGTATTTGGTGTTAGTTTTGTTTTATATTCTATACAGCAGAGACACATAGGAATTTTTCACATATTCGAATGTCGGGTATGATACCAAAGATAATGGCTGGGAATAAGCTTAGGTTGCAGTTGCTTCTTTTTTCCAGAACTTTTTTTTTTTTTTTTTTTTTTTTTTTTGGTGCTGGGGATCAAACTCAGGGCCTTGCACTTCCTCTGCAAGCACTCTACCACTTGAGCTAAATCCCCAGCCCCTCCCACTGTTTTGAATAGTGTTGAAATAGGTGAAAAAGCACCTCCCAGTCCTTTTAGCCTTTAAAAGAAAAAAGTAATCCTCAAAAAAAATTACAGCTTAGAGTAGACCCAAGGTGACTAGAAAAAGAGGAAATAGGCAGACTTAGAAACAAACTTTTCAAGCCATTTGACTTTGGAGAGTGAAGAGCCCGCTAAATACTATCTGGAAAAGCTGTGAATGCAGGAGAATTTTACTTCAAGGGGAAAAATAAAAAGGATTTATTCTTTGAATATGCTGATTAGCTGAAAGTAGATCATTTGAGAGTTCAGGAGACCAAAGCAATGTAAAAAGAATTGAGGTAGAAACAAGACTCTGGTAGGGGGCTGCAAGTTTACCTACCTCCTTCACATGAAGGAGAAGGACGAGAGTGTAGATACCAGGAATGGCATTGTCGACACTGATGCAAGCTGTTTACACAATCCATAGAACACAGTGACATTTACTAGAAGACAATTTAGTTTTATCCTTTCTGTAAAATTGGAAATGGGGTTCTCCTTTGAGTTTGTGTTTTGTTGGGAGATAGTGAGAAAAGAAGTGTGTAGATAATAATAACATGTAATTTTGGAATTTGGGACAGTAATTTGCTGAGGGTCATAAAGCATAATTGCATGGTAAACCCATACTTCTAGTTGAATTTAAAAAAAAGGAATATACTACCAGCCCATATGTGTAATGATGTATGAGTAAACATTAAATGTTATGTGAGTCAGATAGATATTATCTATAGTACTTTCTTTGTAAATCTGCAAAGAAAAATGTCTAGAATTTGTATGTAAAGAGCTGGTCAATGAGGTCATACATTTGCATTGCCGGTATGTATTCATACAAATCACCTTCTATGATGCACAACAACATATTCATCTATGTGGTATAATTTCAAATGGTTTTCCCTTGACCTTAGCCAAAGTCACATAAATGATCAAGTGGTTTTCATTTTGTTTTTGTACTTTTATGCATCTTTGCAGATTATGAGTGAGCACATAACACCTTTTAACTAAGCTAAAGACACAGGAAAATATTCTCATGTATAATTAATTTCTCCAAGTTAAATGGACTATGCTATCCATAAATCAATTGAATACAAAGCTTAACTATGTTTTTACCTGTTCTACTCATTCAACTCTAAGCAATTCAGAAAAGCAACATGTCATCAGGTTCCATCCTCATGAAGGAATGCAATAAGAACTGTAGTGATGTAGCTCCTATTTCATAAAGGCCTACTTTGCTACCATTTCATTTTAAACGTTACTTACACTGGGTACTGTTTAAGCAATCAGATCTTCTTTTTAGGTTGACTGGTGGGGAGCAGAGACCCAATTGATTTTTTTTTTTGACCCAATCCCACAAATTTCCCAGCTTCAGATGTCACAGGAAGTTAGAAAACTAATTCTAGGTATAACGGTAGGTACTATTAAAGAACAAAATTTTCTTTTGAGTAATTAGCTGAAAAACTGGATTAAATGGAGCTGAATATTATCTTTGGTTTTTATTTTTATGGCGAGAGTTTTTAGAATCATTTAGGATATTTCTAATAGGTGGAGTTTGCAATGTTTCTGAACCTTATCTATCCGAGAACTTGTATGCGTGTGAAGTGTACCTGTGGAGATAGTGCTACTAGAGTATCTTCTGCAGCTGAGAAGTGTTTTGTATAATGTTACAGTTTATGTTTTGCCCTAAAATTTGATGCTCTCTTTTTCCAATATTTAAATTCACTTATCTAGTGTACTTTTGTATAAAATTTAACTCTTTTAAAGAAAGAAAATGAATAAACAACTTCCCAATACGTCACAGGATAAAAATAAATTTTACCAATTATTAGGATTGTCATATACAATGCTTTCAAAAATGACATTTTATTTTCAATTTTCATTCTAAGATTGACCTATAATGTCATAATTACAAGATAGATCAGAAACAAAATTCTCAAGTTAATAAGAAAACACTGATCAATAGACTTCATAAACATGTGTAATTCCAAGTTGTTCTTTTCTGTGGTGCTGGGGATTGAACCTGGGCCTCACTTATACGAGGCTACCCCTGATCCGCATCTCCAGCACAGTTCAAGGACTTTCTATCACTTTTAATTGTGACGACTTTAGGTAGTTAAAAGATGATAAAGCACTAAACTAGTGTAAGTTCCATTCCATTGAAGAATTTCTTTAAATTAATGTAAGCATGTAATACTGGATAATAAAATGATTTGTACTGAATAATGAGAGGGAACCAATGCATTAGAATAAGTAGGAAGGACTGGACTCGCTGTCGTAACAATATTTTAGAAATAATAACATTATACATGTGTATTATATGTAGAAGACATCATATGCATATTTAATGTACTGTTACATGCATAAGATATATACAAATATGTTATATATAATCATATTTCATACACTTATGACATGACAGATATATAATGATTTTATATATTATGTATATATTATACAGACATACAATATATTCTAGATGATATTTGATGTCTTATAGATCCAATAAATAAAATAAGCATTAGTTGATATTTCCTCCTTGAATTATATACCCATTGTATTTGGAGGGAAATTTAGTCCCTATGTTTCTGATTTCTTAACATTTAATTAATCAAGGCATTTGTTTTGGAAATAATAATTAAAATCCAAAACTTTATATGTCTTTCTAAAGAGTTCCTTATCAAAGAATTTGATGTAAACTTTATTCTGTGGAAATAACTAAGAGAAAGTTCCTCAGGAAAAAGTATATTTTTGAAAGCAAGAGTGTCAGATCACTTCTATAATTTCTCTCCAATACTTGGAGTACAATTGTAAATTATATGCCATAGTAAGAAGTATGTGCATTTTTCTTGTAATCTGAATATAATCTTCCTAATTTGTTCACTGAATATAAGAACACCTTTACAACTTATAATTTGAATACACAACTTATATATCTAAGAAAAAAAAACACTAGACATATATACAAAATACACATATGTATATTTAATATGCATTATGTCGTTAATGCTATGTGTCTTTATTAATACACAAAAATTTGTATTAGTTGTTCTTTAAATGCTTGTTAGAACTCAACAGCGAAGCTGGCCTCCTATTGGTCTGTTCAGGTTTTCTCCTTCCTCATGTTCAGTCTTGATAAGAGGTACTTGTCCAGGAATTTCATCCAGCTGAAGAAAGCAGAGAGTGGAACGCAGGCTATGCCAACAGATGAAAAATGATTGGGAGAATTATAAGACAAGAGACAGCAATGGAAGTTTAGTTCAAATTCTAGTTTTAACTCTGCTTGACTCTCCTGGTAATTCATGAATTGCACATGAAATCCAAAGCAGAAAAGCAAAGGCTAAAAGTATTAAAGAGATATTTCAGCTGTTGCCTATCTCAGAGGAGGCAGCGTTTAATTTGATTTCAGGAAGTTAATTGTCTGCCAAAAGAAAAAAATATCCTTTAGAGGCACATAACAGAATTGTGGCATCTACTATTTATTATTTACAATATCCAGGACAGAAAATTACCAGGTTTACATAGAAACAGGAAAATATGACCCATAATAGCGAAAGAAAAACTCAATAGGAATGACCCAGATATAGAAATGCGTAGAACAAAATTCTGAAGCAGCCGTAACACTGGTGTTAAAAGGGATATAAAGGAAAATAGGTCTCACAATGAATATAAAACATAAAACTTTAGGAGGTAATAAAAACTATTAAAAGAAACAAATGCTTCTCCAGGTAATATATATTATAACATATAACATGTAAATATACATTCACAATATCTGAAGTCACTGGGTGAGTTTTAAAATTATACACTATCGGCACATGTTTTGTAATTGGTTGCTACACGGTACAGATCACTATTTGGACACGTAAGGCGAAAACTACCAAAGAGTAAATGCTCATATGTGTTCAAACTCTTAATTCATCATTTTATTTTAGGACAAAAGAAAATCAGAGGAAATGTTTTTGCCAATAAACCTCAATGTCTTTCTCCTTTGAGCAACAATTATAAGATTAAATTTCAGAGAAATACAACAGAACATGCATTAAGCAATTCAAAATATGTCAGTCGCTACTAATTTGGTCAAAGCCAGGAATTTAAAAAAAGGAAAGATCAGTTTCTGTTGAATTTCATTTTATGCCTTATGTTAGAAATTTGTAAAACTGTCTCTTGCTGGCTCTCGGAGAGTGAAATAACAATGAATTCAGCTCCAGGCAAGCTGCTTTTCAGGCTGACCTGTCAGGAGAGAGACAGACAGTTCAGGTAATTCATTCTAGCCAAGGGGTCTCGAGTGACTTGCGAAGGAGTCTGGCATCTCTAAAATACAAAAAGCATTAACTTGCTGCAAAAAGCAGAAAGTGTTCTTCATGTGTATTTGAGAGGCAAAGCATGCATAGTAAGCAAGGGAAAGCATGATCGTATTTAATGACAAGACAAAGAACAAGAGATTTCATCAGTAAAAATTTCTAAAGAATAGACTTTACCAAGTATATGGATTACCAAGGGTAATTGACAACGAGTGTTTTACAAGTCTGTTGTTTTTAAAAATGATCTGAGTGTGCATATATACGTATGTACATGTATATATATGCAAATTAATTTTGGATCAAGATACAAAAATCAATGAAAATAAAATAAAGAGAACTAGAAACACCCGAAATGAGCTCAAAGTTCTTTCCTTTCTTTTTGCTCATTAAATCAGCATGCTACTAGCATCCCGATAGCAGCAGAAAAGGTTGAGCCCACAATCAAACTGTCAATGAATTCTAAACCCAAAATGAAGTCTGGACTTCTTCTCATTAGGGTCCTGCTGGCAGAAATGGCTTGCTGTGAAAGTCCAGCAATTTTCTTTACTCTCAGAGTTCCTGGTGCAAAAAAGTCTGAGAACTTTATGGTGGTAAATGTTATTACTCCAAGACTTCATCCCATGGAATTCATAAATCATTGTTTGTATTTCTAGCACTACTCTATGGAAGTACTAAGAAAAAATATGAGAAGACGTCAGTGCAAGCCAGTGTTCAGGAAGTTTGGTTTTGTTTTTTCCCTCCTTCTCTGCTTTGTTTTGCTGTTAATTCACGTGTGGTCATCTCTGGTTACTAGGGCCTGTCTCTAGTGTATCTCAGAACAATTTCCCATTTGACTTTATTTGTCAGAGCCTACTAAGGGACATTAAAACACCCTGTAAATGTGTCTTGTCTATAGAGCAGATCGACTGGACAGGAAAGTAATGATGTCAACATGGCACCTACTTTTTCTGGACAGAGGGAGGAATTATCTCGGGGTTGTCTTCGTCATAGGTTCGTCATTCCAATCTATGTTTCCTGCTGATGCTACATGAAGAACTTTTGTGTCACCACATTTCCAAGATCATTAGAGATGAAAGCTAGGGTTGTTTGGCCACTATAAAATACCAAAGACATACTGCAAGCTGATCTTGTCAGAGTGTTGGTTGCTAGACAAGGAGATTCATAAAGGTTTTTCTTCCCTAGAAATTAGAAGATTTGATGGCTTTAGCAAGAACACCAACATGGCGTTAACTTTTTGTGACTTCTCATTTTAAAAGACTAACACATATTTATTATATGATAATGTATTCTATCAGGCCAATGTGTTCTGTTGTACCTCCCTGATCTCAAGTTAGAGTTTTGTGTCCTACATTAAAGCCAGTGATCATATAAGAGCAAAAATACTCTGATATTGTTACAGGATGTTCTATTTAGATACAACTAGGATCAGATAGGGACATTTTCACTCTTATTTACATTCACCACAGACAGGAGAGTTGGTAGATAAAAGTCTCTCTGTGCTCGGAGTCTTATAAAAGGCTCTTCTATCTTGCATTCACGGTCCGTCTTCCTCGAGTTATGTGTGAGAGATCAGTAGTCCCAGGCAACTCCTTTGCCAGTACAAAAGGGTATTTTTTACTTTTTGCTCTACCTGCTGTTTGTGAGTCCTGAAACTGAATGATATCAGGATACTTGGACTTAAATCTTGAACTCAGTATCCTTTACTTTTTTATCATCCAGGGCCATATCACAAGCATATGGATTCTGGAAAGTCTTCCCTGATACTATTTGTTCTTTTTGGAACATGTAAAAGCATGTTCTCCAGAGTCAGAATAAACATGCACTGTCATGGTCTTTGAAGAGTGTTGTTCTGCTCTATGTATAAGGTGATTTCAGCCTGTGTTCTCATTTAAGTAGCTACTCACTAATCATACACTTTATGCCATTTTATGCTATTCCAACTTATGGAGAAAAAGAAGTGTACAAAGCTGCAGTTTATAGAATTTATATTCTTGTTGGAAGGTAGTAAATAAACACAAGTATTATGAAGAATAATAAAGGAGGAAATATAAAGTAGGGCAAATTGTTATACTTCAGATTATGGAGGGTAAACTGCTTTTGATAGAAAAGCTTCAGAAGAGAGGATACTTTTGACCATAGGTTAAGTAGGTTCTTTCCCCTCACTTTAAGGCTGAGATTTATTTTATATTGTAAAACAAACTAGCTAAATTCACAGAATTGTATGCTTTTTTGTATTATCTTTTGGAAAATCTTACATGGTACACATTACTATTCTGAGCTTCGGTGCAGACTATTGCTGACACTGATTATAAGAGCCTGTAGAATAAGGCCTGAATCATATGGAAAAAGATAGTCCCGCAGTGAAACACCACCAAGCTTCAAATATATTCCGGGGGTAGTTTTTGGTGATAGTATTAATAACAGTTCTCCCTTTCAATATCAAAGATTAATTCTCATTTGCTCGATGTTAGCAACACTTCTAAAACACAGCATTCTGTCCCCTTGATTTTTGTGTTACAAAGCAAAGATTCTTTGAAATAGATTTTCTTTTTGTGCTTTCCTATTCTTAAAAATATTATTCATTAGTATTCTCTATGCATAAGTGTGCATTAAAAATTTTGATAAAAGTGTAAAAAGTAAAATTTTAAATAGGTTCAAATAACTGAAATATTCAAATGTCCACATACTATTCTGAAATTAAATAAATAAATCTAAGAAACAACTTACTCATCAAGATTCAAAATCTTACTGTTTAGTCCATTTTGCTTCTTAGATGAAGAAACTTTGAAGGATGTTTTATCAATAAGGGGCATCGGATGGTTGACAAATGCCTTTTTCAACATAAAGTGATATGATTGTATGATTTCTTTCATTAATCTATTGATATTATGGATTACATTAGTTGAATTTCAGATATTTCACCAGCTTTGTATCCCTCTAATACAATTTAATTGTAATGTGTAATTTTATACATTGTTGAATTTAATTTTCTGTTATTTTATTGAGATGTTTATGTATATGTTCATGAGAGCTACTGATCTGTAAGTTTTCCCTCTCCTAATGTCATTTGGTTTTGGTATTGAGGGAATGATGGCCACATAGATGACCACAAGACATTTTCCAATGGCAGTTTTCTGGAAAGATTGGATGGTAGTGGTATTTTTAAAATATTTGGCAGCATTTGCCAGTGAAATCTTTTAAGACTATGGTTTTCCTTGTTGAAATTACTAATTAGTAAGTCTATCTCTTCCATTGTTATAGTGCTACTCAGACAAAGTATTTCTCCTAGTGTAAGTTTTCAGTAGTTTGTGTGATGAAACAAATTGGTCCATTTCATATAAATTATCAAATATGGGGACACAGATTTGTTCATATTATCCCTTTATTATCATATTACCATCCATGGAATAAATATTTTCTATGTTATTTCTAGTATTATAAAATTTTATGTTGTTTCTTTTTTCTCAACCTAGATAGAGGTTTATCAATTTCATTGTTTTTTCTTTTTTTCCTAAGAGTCAGCTTTAGGTTTTGATAGATTTTTCTACTATTTCTGTGTTTTCAATTTCATTGATTTATTCTCTAATTTACATATATATTTTTTATTTTCTTTAGGTTTTCACTGCTTTTCATCAATTTCTTGGGTGGAAGTTCATGTTGTTATTAATTTTAGATTGTTCTTTTCTAATGTATAAATTCAGTGCTCTAAATTTAAGAACTGCTTTTACTCCATGTTATCAGGTTCAATAAACTGTATTTACAGTTTTTATTTTGCTCAAAATATTTTTAAATTTCTCTGCATTTTCCTCTTTGATCTTTGAGTAATATATTGTTTACAGCTGTAAAATAAACATTCTTTTCATCAGTGTATGGAGCATGCTCCAGGAAAGACTACACAGAAGGCCATAAAACAAGTCTCAAAAATTCAAAACAATTAAAATCATATCATGTATTTTCTCTGACCACAATCAAACGAAACTAGAAATCAATGACAAGAAGGCTTCAGAAATTACAAATACATGGAAATTCAGTAATAGTCTTTTGAATGATCAATGAATAAAAGAAGCAATCTATGTTAATTTAAAGAAAAATTGTTGAAACAAATGAAAATGAAAACCTAGAACACTAAAACCTACAGAATAGAGCAAAGCAGGACTAATAGTAAAAACGTATCCACATCTACAAATGTATATAATTATTGTATTTAATATAAGTTACTAGTAATAAGAAGCATCTAAATCAAAAAGAAAGAAAGAAAACAAACATTTCAAATAAACAACCTAATGATGCAACTCAAGGATTTAGAAAAGCTGGAACAAACAAAGGTCAAATTAGTCAGAGAAAAGAGATAACAAAGATCAGAGCAGAAATAAATGAAATAAGGACTAAAAATACAATGCTAAAGATCAGCAAAGAACTAGTTTAAAAAACAAATAAGTAAAATAAGATCGACAAACTAACCAAGGGAGAAATTAATAAATTAGATCAATAAAATCAGATATGAAGGAGATATTACACATTACACTACAGAAAAATGAAGGATACTTAGCAATTGTTACAAATAGTTATGTGCCAACAAGTTGAAAAATCTAGAAACACAGATAAATTTCTGTACCTATATAATCTGCCAAGATTGAAACCTAAAGATGCAGAAAACTTAAAGTGATTAATAACGAGTTGCAATACTGAATTAGTAATAACTGCCTCCCCATCCAAAGGAGGAGTCTGGTGCTGAAATCTACAAAACTTTTAAAGAAGAAATAACATCCAAAGAACTATAAATAGAGAATCACTCCGAACGTATTCTACAAAGCCATATTTACTCTAATTCTAAAACCAGTCACACACATGCACACACACGTGCGCACACACATGTGCGCGCGCACACACACACACACTCTTAGAGAAGAAAAAAGAACTACAAACCAATGTTCCTTATGAACAGAGATGGAAAAATCCACAACAAAATTCTAGTGAACCAAGATTAACAGCACATAAAAAGTTGTATACTATGATTAGTTGAGATTTGTCCTAGTTAGGCGAAAGTGTAATCTAACAGATGCGAACCAATAAACATAATACATCACATCAATGGACTAAAGGACAAAACTCATAGGATCGTCTTAATAGTTGTAGAAAAAGTACCTGGTACAATTCAATATCCCTTCATGATAAAGACCTTCAAAAACAGGAATAGAAGGAAATACTTCAACACAGAAAAGGATATATATGACAAACCCACAGATAATATCATATTGAATGGAGAAAAATGAAATTGCTCTCTAAGATCAGAAATAATACAAAGTTGTTTACATTTATCACTCTTATTCACTATAATATTAGAAGTCTCCGATAGCATAGTAAAGCAAACAAAGAAAGAGAATCCAAATAAGAAAGTAGAAAGTTAACTTATTTATGTTTACAAATAACACGATTTCATTAGAGAGAAGACTAAAGATTAGCGAAAACTAAAGATTCCACTAAAACCTGTTATAATTAATAAATGAATGCCACGAAATTTCAGGATACAAAAGTCAGTAGCATTTTTATACACCAAAACCAAAATTTTTGGAAAAGAATACTGTTTACAAAGCAATACTGCTTATAGTAACTATAAAAAAAACCACACAACTAGGAATAAATTTGATGAAGGAAGTGAATGGCCTCTATAATGAACATTCAAATTTCTAAGAAAGAAACCAAAGAAGACAAAAAAACAAGGTACAAAACATATTCCATGCTCATGAATTGGAGGAATCAATATTCTTAAAATGTCCATACTACCCAAAATGGTCTGCAGAGTCAGTGTAATTCATGCCAAAATATCACTGACATTCTTCATATCATTAAAAAAAAACTCTTAAAATTTGTATGGAACTGCAAAAGACCTCAAATACTCAAAAACTTCCTTGAGCAAAGAGAACAAAACTGAAGACATTGAAATTCCTGATTTTAGAACATACAAAGCATCTGGATCTTGGCATAAAAACAGACTCACACATCAATGGAAGAGAAGAGAGAACTCAGAACAGAAATAAATCCACATATTTGCAGTCTACTAACTTTCACAGGGGCAGTGAGAAACTACATTGGAGAAAGAAAGGTTGTTTTTCTATTAATGGTTCTAGGAAGACTAGATCTCCATGTGCATAAGAATAAAGCCAGACCCCAATCTGTCACCATTTACAGAAAGCAACTCAAAGTGGATCAACCCTTACATGAAGGAGCTAGAGCTGTGGAGCTAGTATAAGAAAAACACAGGAGAAAAATTTCTCGACACTGGCCTTGGTGAAATTTGTTGGCTATCATCCCAAAACTACGGAAAACAAAAGGAAAAACTGACATGGAATTGCATCCAACTAAGATGATTTTGTACAGCAAATAAAACAATACAGTAATGACACAACCTATAGAATGGGCCCTTTTCGCACAGTACTCAGTCAACAGTGGGTTAATATCTAGAATATATAAGAAACTATATTCAATAGACATGAACAACACAAATAATCCAATTCAAAAAATTGCCAAATGACCCGAATATACATTTCTCAAAAGAAAATATACAAGTGGCCAGTAAGTAAATTAAAAATTTCTTAGCATCACTACATAGTAAACAAATTCAAATCAAAACCACAATGAAGTAATTTCTCACCCCAGTTAGAATGTCAATTGCCAAAAAGATATAAAGAATCAAACACTGGTGAGGAGACGGGAAAAGGGAAATTCATACCTTGTTGGCGGGAATAAAACTTAATACATTTTTCAAAACAATATGGAAGTTTATTAAAAAAAAACAGAAGTAGAAGTGACATATGACTTCAGCTATCCTACTACTGGATACACATCCAAAGGACATTAAATCAGAATGTTAAAGAGACTTCTGCACTTACAATTTTATTGCAGCACTGTTCACAATAACCAAGATAGAGGATCAACTGAGTTGCCTATGGATGAATGGCTAAAGAAAATGTGGTATACGCACAAAGTGGAATATTGTCTAGCCATGAAGAAGAATGGATTTCTGTCATTTGTAGCAGTATCAATGATACTGGAAGACATGTTAAGGAAAGTAAACCAGACATAATAAAAATCACATGTTCCCACTTACACGAAATCTAAAATGTTGATAACATAGAAGTAAAGAGTAGAATAGTGGCCACCAGATCCTAATAAAGGTATTGGTGAGGGAACTTGAATGGAGAGAGAAAGGTTAATGAATATTGTGGTGCAGTTTAATAGGAAGTATAATTTCTAATATGCCATAACACAGTTGGATAACTATGCTTGACAATGATTATGTATTTTAAAATGGCTAGTAGAGAGGATCTTGAATGCTCTCAATGCAAAAAAATGTCTGAGGTGATGTATATGCTAATGATACCTGTCTGATCTTTACACATTGTATATATGTGGTAAAATGATGCACTGTCTCCTATAAATATGTACAATCCTATGTGTCAATTAAAAATGAATATATTGAAACTGTGCTAATTTTCATACATTTGGTGTATTTTCTGCCCATCTTTCTGCTACCGACTGCTTCTATATTCCTAGAATATTGTCCCTACTATTTTATTGTTTCAAATTTTAGTACGTGTTCTTTAGACCAGAATGTAACTATTCTGACAAATAGTCTACATTACCCAGAGAAAAGTATGGAATACTTCATCCTCTGATGTTAGACCAACTATTTTATGGATGTCAGTTTGATCATGCTGTTTGTTGGTGCTGTGGAGTTCGATGACATCCTTATCAATTTTGTCTGCATAATGTACCAATTAGTAAAAAATAGAGTTTTAATGTCACCAACTATGATAATATATTTAGTTCGATCAGTTTCTGCTTAATGTATTTTCACAGTTTTTATTAGTGGCATTCAAGTTAAAAGTTGATATGCCAGCTGGAAAAATGGAGCCCTTTATCATTTATAAGCTTCCCATTATCCCTGAATAGCTTCCTTTTTATGAAGTTTACTTTGCTGGACATTAATATGGCTACTTGGCATTTTATTTTATATTTTATTTTATTTTATTTTATTTTATTTTATTTTATTTTATGGCACTGGGGATTGAGCCCGGGGTGCTTTCCCACTGAGCTACCGAGCTATCCCCAGTCCTTTTTATTTTGAAGCAGGAACTTGCTAGTTTCTCAGCATAGCTTTGAGTTCAAAAATCTCCTGGCTTAATTTCTGAGTAGCTGAGATTGCAAGTTTGTGCCATCACGCCCAGCACTCTCTTTATTTGATTAGTGTTAGCATGATATATGTCTGTTTACATTTAAGTGGCACTGTAGACAAACTTTGTTACATACTTATTTCTATCAACCCTAGACACTATTAATCTTTTAATTGGTATATTCAGACCATTTACACTTAAAGTCAATAATGAGTTAATATTTCCTCTTCATTGCATTTTCTTTGTTTTATTTCCCATTTTTTCTGCCATTTCTGGCTTAATTCAGAACTTTTATGATTCCATTTTACTTTCTCTTTGATATTAATTGCCGTTACTTTTACTGCATTGCTGGGAACTTACAATTCATGTTTTCAACCAATCTGCCTTTAAACAGCATTATAGCATAGCAAGTGTGATATACATACCTCAAAAGAGGAAATTCTCCTAATTCCTACGTTTTGTTCCTTGTGATATTGTGGTCAGTCATTTTTAAAGCACATTATTTTTATTTAAACAATTATCTTTTTGCTAAATTAAGAATAAGAAAACTAAAATACATTATTTATTTTTCTTTTTTCCCTTTTCTTACGACCTCCTTTATGTAGATGCATATTTCTAACCTACTTATCATGTTCCCTATATTTGAAGAATTTACATTTTTCCAGGCTAGATCCGTTGGTGGTGATTCGTGCCAGTTACTTTGTGTCTGGGAATACTTTAATATCTCTTTCACTTTTACAGGATAATTTCACTAAGTATACAATCTTATATTGGTGACTTTCTCTTCTATCACTTTTAATATTGCACTCAAGTCTTCCTGCTTGTTTAGCTTTTGTCAAGAAATGTTTTATATTGTTATTCTTACTCCTTTATAAATAGAGTGATACCTTGGTTCACAAACTTAATTCATTCCATGATTTAGGAAAAGATGTCCACATTCATATTTATTTGGCAAAGATGGCAATGGTGTGGTCATCACCCAATGCAGAATACACAGACAAAAACAAAATTTTATCAAATGCTTTTGTTTGCAAGCCAAATTGTTCACAAACAAAAGTGTGCATGAACTGAGGTACCATTGTGACACTTCCCCCACCTCTTGGTTCATGAGTGTGATGTGTGTGTGTGTTGGAGCGAAGGGATGCTGTTTATTTTGTTTTGCATTCTCTTCACACACTGGATCTTTGTCTTGGTGCTTAACAAAACTTTGGAATGTTTCTGTCTTCTGTACTCTGAATTTATTTCTTTTCCTCTCTTTTATCTCTTTCCTTTGCGAATCTACTGTCTTAGAATCCTTGAATATTCTATTTTTATGTGTCTCTGTGTGTGTGTGTGTGTGCACATGTCTTTCTTTTCATCTTTTAGCCTTTCAGTTTTATAAATGTCTATCGACCAATCTCCAAACTTATTGACTGTTATTGGGATCATTAAAGGGGTTTTGATTTCTGTTGCAGTACTTTCGAATTTCAACACTTTCTTTTGTGAATTTTTAAACTTTCCACCATACCGCATACATTAACAATCTGTTTTTACCTGTTGTCTATATTTTCATAAAAAGCTCTTAACATAGAATCATAGTTATTTCTTCTAAGATAGTTCCTTTATTTGTATCATACCTGAGTCTCCTTCTGTGGCTTTCTTTAGTGCAGGGAATTATTGTAATCACATTGGATGTTGTTCTGTAAATTAATGTTTGCTGTAACTATTGGTGCCAGGAACATCAAATGCTCCAATGTTCTCATACGTTTTTCTCCCCTCATGAATTAAGACTTCCTAGTATACTTCAAAGAGATTCTGTGTCTTATAGAACTTTTCTCTGTAATCTACAACCACTATGTTATTGGTATAGTAGTAGGATATGGGATGAGCTAGCACTGTAACACTTTCCAACCAAATATCAGTGTTTTAGGAGAACTGTTCACCTGGGATGTGATCTTCATAAGTGTATCTCCAATTTTATAGGTTTTATTATCTCTCTCTCCTCCTTATCCTTGGCTCCAATATCCCAAGTCTATTTCCTTGAAATCTTCAGCACCATTGCTCCTATTTTTTTTTTTGAGAAATGTTCTTCTTTTACTGGGATATGACTCTCACATCTTCTTTCTCCTTCTATGTAGGACATTATTATGAAAAAATTTCTGACTTTGATACTAGTCATTATGTTTTCTCTATGCCTGGCAGAGTCCAGAAAGGATGTTTTATTGTAAGAATCTATTAGGTTTCTGGAGGTAAAGCCACATAAGTTTGTGAACCCTTCCCCAAACACACACACACACATATACACACAAACACACACACACACACACACACACACACACACACACACACACACACACCCCAAGACATCAGTTTCTTCCTCCCAGGCTGGTCCATGCATCTTCCAGTAGTTCGGAGCATTCCCACCAGCTTAAGGCTCTAGCAGCTTCTGCTGTAGGTAAGCACATCTCAGCTGTACCTCTCGGGCTGAACCCATATCTCTTGGTGTATACTCTGTGGTGAGTTTTACGCCTTTGAAATCGCCTTTATTCCTACGGTTAGCAGTGCATAGTGGTAACTGAGAAATATGAAAAGAGTATAGAAATGCTTCATTTTGTTACATATGCTTAATTATCTTTATAGATTTAAAGTTCAAGAAGTAGAATATTTCTTCTTTCCTTGAGGGCCTGATAATTTAATATTTCAGTCAGTCCTCTAATCTTTTTAATATAAATTCTCTAATTTATCTCTAGGAAGGGTATGCAAAAGAAAGGAATAAAAATTACGAGACATCTCCTTGCTCACAGACTCTGTAGCCTGGATCCCACCACTCATCTCTCAGGAGAATCAGTGTCCTTATCTGTCATGTAAGGAGGAAACTAAATCATTGCTGTATTAGAATAAAGGATTGTTGGTCATTTTGTGGCATGGTATCTTGATGATGTAATAAACTAGATGAACCCCTGAAATCACCTGCATTTTTAAAACATACTTCCTGGAATGATTGCTCTTCTAATCTCAGTAGGTTGTAATGTTCTTTTATTGTTGTTCCTTCTCATATTGGCTATTATTTTTCCTAGAAGAGCTCAGCCTAGATATCCTTATTGTAGTTCCTTATTGGTTTAGTGCAACTCTCCCTCTAGAAACAAGAATCTGCCTTTAACATTTTAAAAGATTGGCTTCAGGAAAATTTCTGGCATTATTGCTATACGGGCATACTTTAAAGTGGTCAATAAGAGACCACAACACAAACACCTGCAGCTATGTCATCCGGCATATTAACAACTCCTTTGGGCAACTTGAAAGCTTAACCTGTATATAATAGAGGGAGAAACATTAAAAAAAAAAAAAGGAAACATATAGGCAGTAAGAAGCAAACCAAAGCCCAAATCATCCTTAATCCAAAATGATTAATGCCACCAAATATATGATCTTATCATTTTATGTCCTATTAAACATACATGTCTTATATCAAATCTAATTGTTCATCTTCCATGTAAAAAAAGTTTGAAGAAAGTGCATAGAGAACTGTTTTAACAAGAGAAATAAACACTTACTACATGTTGTACCTAATACTTGTTTTTATAGAAAATTTAAAAAGAAAACTTGCAAGTCTTCATGTCCCAAAGGTTCACATGCCACTGATAAACACTAGGGGAATCAAGTGAGAAGGGGAATGATTCCACAGAGATAATTTAGGCATCCAAGAGAAACTGCGGTTATTTTAAAGCAGACATTTTAAAGCCCAAACGGGAGTCTGAAATGTAGGCTAACGTGAAGTTATATTGCCTGTATGAAGTCAGGGGTGTTTCAGAGAATAAATTGAATAAGGAGTAGAGTGATTTTTTATAAGTTTGTATGTGGCAGTAGTGTGCATGTATCAATAAATTAATTTGGAAAAAATTATCAAGGGTGTAGCAGATAGACTAAGAGGGTAGGCTTTTATTTGTACACATATCTAGTCTTTGAAACACAGCTTTGAATCATGGGATGTTTAGCTTGGGCCATAATTTCTTTTCTTGAACAATTCTGAATTACTATGCCTAAGTGTTTCCAAGATATGGGAACAGAAATACACTCTCAGTGATGTGCTATGAACACCAGGTAACATTCCTATATAAAAAACAAACGAAAAATAAAGTCACAATTTAAAACTTTTTAAATCTACCTCAATTACTACAGCCATAAAGATTTTTCATTTTGACCTTGAAGAAAATCTTTCTCTACAGTAGAGATTCTGAGCCATGTCTACATAATGACTATGAATCATTGCCTAAGTGCTCAACTATTGAAACAGTAAGTTCTAAACCTAGCTGGGCTTTATGTTTCCTGTGTTATGCTGGAAAATGTCTTTGTACACCTCTTTCCAACTGTTTCATCACTAAAATGGTGTTAATAAAAGTCATCACCAATGTGCCTTCCAGGAATACTGTGAAGATAAACTCACATCCATAGAAAAGTGTGCAGCTAATAGAATCCTGAACAGTAACTATATTAATAACCATAACAGCAGCAAGGCAACATTATTCTGCTATGAATATTATTTGCTGGCACAGGAACTCAATTTAAGATTATAGAAATCTGTGAGGAGATGAGACTCTGGCATACTCATGGGAATTTTTTTTTTTTTTAGTTTTTCCATAGAGATTAGAAATATTTGTCTATATTTGAGAAGATTGGAACAGAGCTTGTTTTCTTTTAGAGCTTTAAATGTTATAATAAGTTAGGGTAACATTTTGCTTTCATCCACACATAATATGGTATTAAGGAATCTAATAGACCCACAACTTTTTTGATACTAGAGATTTAACCCAGAGCCTTCACATGGAGCTGCATCTTCAGCCCTGTTTAAATTTTGTTTTGTTTTGTTTTTTGAGACAAGGTCTAGGTCTAAATTGCCCAGCCTCGCCTCAAAGTTTTGATCTTCCTGCTGCAGCCTCCTAGGGTCACACTTTATATTTGGTAATTGTGTTTTAAACTACTGAAAGAAAAGAGCAAGGACTATAAATAGGACTGACCCAGTCTGGTGCATCAGTATGTAGCCTCCTGCATGGTGTGACTTGCGGAGGGCTAAGATGCCTCTTCAGCCTTTCTCCTGAGGGGGACACCCTCAGGATGCTCTCTTTAGAGGTGGAGCCATTGCCACCTGTGAGAGGCTGACACACTGGTCGGATTTAATTAACTTGACTAAACTTGATTGTCAAGTAGGACAAACAGGGATGGGATTACAGTTGGGGAGGCTGAGCCACGGTGCATGGCTGTAGCTGCCTGGGTCTGTATTTGTCGAAGGAACTGACTGCTGTGGCCTGGGACTAGCAAAACTCAGTGGCTTCCCCCATGGATGCCCACTGGCCCTTCATCCACATCTCCAGGCAAACCTTCTGTGTAACATTTTAAGGACCCGGGATCCTGCTATCATATGACTTTGCTCTACTATGTGAATAAAGGTTGAGTCCTTTATTCCACTTTTAATAGGGAGAGAGAGAAGATTTATGCAAAAGTTTTTAGCAGCCAGACCATGATGTGGTAACATATTCCAATGGTGAGACATAACTTCCACGATTATTTCTAACTGTAAGGGAGACTGGAAAAGGCAAAGGGAGTCACATCAGTGTCAGCCATAACGCCCTGAGTGCACAGCAAGAGCTTCATGGATTTGGTATTAGATAAACCAGTATTATTCCTGGCAAAGCTACTGGCCATGTGATCTTAGATAAATCATTTTACAGGTTTAACGTGCAGCTGTGTGCTCTGGAGCACCTTTTCCTTCTCTTCTCCTCCTCTTTGTCTTTCTGTTTCTTTCTTGCCCACTGTCATTTCTTAAAATATTTTCGCAAACCATTTTTTGCCTCCATCACTGCACAACGATGAGAGTCATGTTAAGAAAGACATATTAAGTCACTACTGAGTCTGAGACCAAACATAAGCTCAAGATTCATCAGTTCTCATGATTTTTAAGTACACCAGAAATAGGGTGATGGTAACAAGTCAGTTATGGACACTTGAGTTGCTCTCACTTTGTCATCCAGCCAGACCTGAGCTAAAAGAATTTTCATTCCTCAACTCATTAAATGCAAGAGTCTTTACTGTCAGTTCTGGTCACATAGTCGTGATTTCAAGAAATAATTCGGGCAAAATTTGGGGCTCCAAAATTCAACCGTAGTTACAGTATACCTCAGACATATAGTTTCCTTTCCTAACAATGTTTTGAAGAAATTATATCAGTGCAAAGAAATAAGGGTTTTTTTTCTTTTTCTTTCTTTTTTTTTTTTTACAAAAATAATAAGCTGCATGAGGTCCTGGTGTCTTTGGGATTTGAGTCCTCAAGCTCTTCAATCAGTCTATCCAGACTAATTGAATCTGCTTAATTGAGCTACAAATGTGTGGATGAGTTCTTAAGGGATTTGCAAACCTGCTGCTTATAGATAAATCAAAGTGATTACGGAACAGTCCTCACTGTGCTAGGCTTCAGGAGTCCAGGAAATAAAAAATAAAAGGAGGGGAAATGTGCACATTCTAAAATATGAAGGAGAGTCAACTGAGGTTCAGGATTAGTTGTGTGCAGATGTTACTGTTGGCGCCTGTTTAAAGAAAGTTTCCTCACTTCAAAACTAAATTATGATGATCTTATTTAATGTGGAAATGGGACAAAGATTGAAATGTTTTCTATCAATTGGCCTTCTTACTCTGCTGCTGTAATGTCCAAAGTGGCCTGAACAAAGAATAATTTAGGAAGTGATTGTTTTTGGAAAGCAGGTAAGTCATACAACTGGAAGTCCATGTCATTTCTCAGGCCCTTATAACACTGGTACCTTGGGATCCACCCGCAGTTAAAATTCATGGAATGAGCCTTGTGAATTTCAAAATGCTTATCAACTCTTTGGCAGAAAAAAACATGACGTGAAAAACCAGGTGTGCAGGCTAGTAGAGATGAAAGTTTGACTGTTCCTTGGCCTTTTAAACAGTATGAATGACATAAATTCTTTTTTCTCAAATTGGTTTAAGAAGAAGAATTTGTGGTCTAATCTGATCTTTACCTGTCACAAGCTTGTTCACTTTTGGCCATCATTTACATTTGTAGAGAGAGGCAGTCCATATTTGTCATTATCATTTTGTGTAGCTGAAACCTGAAACTAATATAATCAATGCATTTTAGGTTAATTTGCATTTCCACACCTGAGCAAATTATTTCTTTATCTCTCTAGTTTTAATAGTCTGGGTTGTACATATTTTTATATTTCAACATACAATATAATGGGGAAAAGGTGGGATTTTTCTGCAAACTATCAATGCTGGTACATTTGAATATTTGATATTTGAATATTTGATATCTTAACAGTAGATATTTGATTTTTAAAAAGTATGCTTTAGAATCAAAATGAACAACATACTTGATGGACTTATTAAAGCAGGATCTTCCTCTGTTTTTCTTAAACACACATTACGAATAAGAAAATAAACAGAATTTGTAAACCAGCTTCTCATATAATTGTTGTTTTATGGCTTATTTTTCAAATTGTATCTCAAACTAGGTTTGTAAACTTACAAGTAGCACAGAGGCAACCCCACAAGACCTAATACGTTCTAGTGAAAAAGAAGCCCCTGTTATGGTCAGATTAAATTTCATAAAATTCATCTATGGGCTGTTTAGTATTTTACTCCAAATCCATTTCATCACCTACACAATAAATTGAAAAGAGACAGGAAAAGTTATGCCGAGCAGCTGTCTATTATAAAAATTCAGAAAATAAAATTAACTATGGTATATGATTCCATTTTGACACTACCAATGGAGTTACATTGCAAAGTTTTCCTTTGTCTTTTACAAATTTTTTTTCATGAGGACGGATGCATTTATGCTGTAAAACATGTTCTCTAACATGTATGTCTAGGCACAATAAGGCAATAGGTCCTAAAGACTTAGAGAGATAGCAAAAGTCCAGTGATATCAAACAGCAAAGAAAAGCATTTTCTCTCACAAATTCACATTTCTTCAAATTGTTCCTATTCTCATGTCTTTGGCTCATATCATTTCAGTTTCTAAAGATCTTTTGCTTAAATATTATAGCTTATATTTGTAGGGGGAGCAGTATATAATGAAGCCATTTCATAGTATTATCTACATATTATCAATGTATGGTTTACATAAATGATCCTTCTATACTAGTTTTATAGGAGAAAACTAAGTACCGATTTTAATCCTGGATACCTTTTCTTTAGATGATGACATATTTACTTTATATACTATCACATTTCATATTTTAATTTATCTTACCAAGAATGCCATGGAAAGTTCATTTTGATGGAGAACAAAAAGAAAGTATTGGAAGCATTGATCTGTGTCTAGAAGGGCAGTCCAGTTTGGATTAGAAGTTCTGAAAAAAAAGGGGGTGGAATGTATTTAAGAATACAGTGAACAGATTTCAGATATCTCAAACAAAAAGTACTCTGCTGAACCAATAAAAATTCTGCAAGAAAATTTACACAAATTTGGGCACACATCGCATTAATTAGTCGTCAAGAGAGTGTGGCAGTCTGCAACAGTGAAGTCAAATGTAAAAATGGCGATCCAAGAGAAAAGCTGAGCCCAAACGAAATCTGGGTTTTGATCTTACACACTATACTTGTTAAAGCCTGGTGAATATGAGTTTTGATTTTAAAAACTGAGGACAAAGAAAGGGTACGATCAGGCATGGCATTTGATAGTCCTCCAAATGACTACACATAGTATAATGGTATGCTGGGAATAAATGTCTTCGATACAATAAAATAGCAAAAACTTTGGTGTAGGTTGGAAGGCGTAATAAACTCTACTCCTACAATTCAACCCATGAGTAAAATGAAAGGCCAAATTTATAGGACCTATATGGAAAATTAAATACCTCAAAAAGATAAGTTAATTTATGATGGTCTTGATTTTAATGTACACATAGATGTAAATTCACTTCAGACCATTCTGCAGAGTATTTTCACATACTATTATGTAAGAAGTGTAAGCCTGGGGTTAAAAAGAAAATCAAACAAACAAAAAGTAGTCTACCCATATAAAAGAAAAATGGACGAAAAAATACATTTTATGACTTTACATGTTGTGATTTTTAGAAACACATTATATAATAAAGATGATAGATACATTTAAAGAAGTAAAAGAGGTTATTAAAGATGAAAGTAAAGAGCAAGAGGATATAAAATGTGATTATTGCCACTGAAAATAAATTGAAACCTAGACTTGAAAACAAAAAATCAACAGGTGTTACAGAAATTTAGACCGGGTGAATAAAGAATTAAAGAAATAGAACATATATCTGAAAAATGCTTTTTCCCCCCCAAGAAGACAGAAAAGAAATATGGGAAACATTTAAGTCCAGTTAATAGAAACAGGCAGTAAAGGAAGAGCTCCACCGTTCTAATTGGAAGATATGAAGGAGAGCAGAGAATGACGTCAGGAGGGAAAATGTCCAAAGAGAGGACAATTGAGAAACTCGGGAATGTCTAATAAAAGTGAATACTTAAGTGCAGGATCTTAGAGAAGTATAAACAACATACATATATTGAAGAAGTAAAAATTAATTATAATGCATGTGAAAATTAAACCCCAAAGACAGAGAAGATATTGATTAGTCAGAAACAGAAGGAATAAATGAAACAAAAACTACCTTAAAAGAGATAACAAGGATACATAAGATGTCCCGTAATTAGAACAATGAGAGTTTTCAACCTAAAATTATATTTTCAACAAAGCGCTCATAAAACAAGAAGAAAACAATTTTTCAAAAAGTAAACAATATGATGTACTTTAGTCATCTAGAACATAGCCCAGATGAATTGTCTATATTCATTTAAATTGTGTTTCCTGATAATCTTAGAATTAATAATATATGTGAAAGTCTGAGTCTCTGCCTAAGACTGGGTCCCCAAGGATTTTAATGCTAGACAGTTTAGACTCATTCTTCAGCCTTTCTTTGATTTTAGTTTAATCATCCTACCTGTCCCTGACTCCAGTGCCTTCCACTTCGGGTACATTTGATTCTATTTGCCTCTTTCTGAAGTTTTCATGGCATTGATTTTCCTTGTGGAGTCAGTATCTGTTGGATCTAGGAAATGTTAGATTTTTTTTTTCCTTCTTTTAGTGCTGAAGATAAACATGACACATTTACAAAACCTTTACATTTTGGAATGTAAGTACATTCATCTTAAAAATGGACTAGTGTAAAAAAAAATAAAAAAAATAAAAGAAAATGGACTGGTGTTACTATGTAAGTTTAATAGTAACATTTATGTGAATGCCCCAGACATTCTCTTTATAGAGAATCTTTTCTGTGTGTAAACAAGGAGACACACACTACACTGTTCAGAATATCTTTTGTGTGATCCTCCAGATTGAAAATCATTCAAAGGCTCATTTATAGTAGAAAGAATACAAGCATTTCTTATTCTCAAGTAGGGAAAATCATGCACTAAAATCACATACATCAAAATAGATACAGGACATTAATTTAACAGATGTTATGGACATGGGTAAACTACCCAGTTAATTTTAGAAAAATACCATTTAAGTCTAACAATCAAGGTATACAACTTTGTTATGCTAACAATACGTCTGATTCCTTCTTCTGACAGTGTGGTTAGCATCACTAATCACACCCAGAACAATGTGACAGTTGGGGATGTAAAGATGAGCAGTACCACAGATCTACCTTTAGGAAATGTAAACTTAAATACAAGTGGATTAAAATTTTGTACATCAAGTACATTGTAGCTTATATAGAAGTAACCATTTCACAAAGCTAAGCTCTTTATAGAAATATAATAAATATTTAGTTTAAATTTTACTTATGAGATCATGTTTTATTCACTCTTTTTATCATACATACTATCGTTCTCTGTTAAATTTTTTAGAATTAATTCTATTTCTCAGCTATTAATTTCTATACTCTTCTACTCATCTTTCATTGTTACACAAAAAAGCTGTCTAAAAAGGTAACAAAAGAGACAATGCAAGCTATATAATATTTTTAAAAGTATCTTAGCCTTGTAGACTTAATAAAATTTTGATAAATTTGTGATATAAAATGGAAAGGGTCTAGACTTGCCTACTAAATTCGTAAATCAAACTTTATTCATAAAGGAAAGGAGCCAAAGATTATTCAGTTTTAATTCAGAGAATGGAAACTATTTCAAGCATACTTTACGTATAAAGTACATATACCAGAGAGTAAAGTCTTAATTACATGCTTGGCTTCAGGAATTTAATTGAGTTGCCTGAGAATAGTTAAACTGATCATGTATTTTTTTGTTGATGTCATTTTAACAACCGAATGTAGTTTTAGATAATTTAAATGAGAGATTGATTAATGAGGGCCTACTGATTCTTGATTTTTATATCTAATGTGAAGATACTGTATTAGATTTATCTGTAAACAAAATTTAGAAATGGAAGGGATATCTCTAGCATTATTTAGAATTCTGTTCTGTTTAGTAACTATACTCAGTTTTAATCAGATGAAAGAATTTTAAATGCATCTCAGTGTTTTCACTGGTGAAAAAAATCTTATCAATAACACATACCACATACGCAAATCAATTACGGTTAACTGAAGTTTTAAATGAGAAAGTTAAAGCACTGACTTTTTTAGAAGAAAATCTCAATTGTCTGGACTAAGAAATGGGACACAATAACACTAATCATCAAGTACAAAATTGGTATGGTCACCTCTACTCAAATTATGAAATTGTATCTGGCAATTCAAACACAATAAATTGACCTGATGACCCAAAGGCAGACTGAAATTGAGGTAGCATATCTAATGAATGTTTGCTTCTAAGTATGATAAACTAAGTTCCCACCAGTTCTCTTTGCAGAAAGAAAGTATAAATCTTGGAAGGAATATGGAAATCAAAGCCTGCAGGTCCTGGGAGGGGAAAAGAATGAGAAACCCGTTAGTGGGTATTTGCACTTTTTCAGCATAACAGATCGATGGAATAAAATACACAACAATCACAATTTAGAGAAGGAGCACTTTCTTTTGGCTTACATTTACAGTGGGTTTAGTCTATGGCCTGCTGCCTCCAAGGTAGAAAGGTATGATGGAGGGAGCTGGTGGAGGAAAGGGCTCATCTTGGAAGCAGAAAGTGAAGCGAGGAGGTGGAGACAAGAATATACCCTTCAGGTCATGCCCCCAGGGACTCACCTTCAACAGCTCACTCAGGTATAAACTCATCAGTGGATTAATTGAAACAGTTAACGGACTTTTGTGGGACATTATAACCCATAACAGGCATAATATGAGCTAAGTCCAGAGCCAAATGTAAGAAAATATCGATTTTACCTACTTGCAGAGAATGAGTCAAATCATGTTTCCAATGAGTGGAAAACTGTAAGTAATAACTGGGAAATAGAATCAGCAAAGTAGGGCTGGGATAAACCTCAATGGATGATCACTTACTATGCATGAGGCATTACTTTTGACTCCCCCAATACCACACACATGCACATACACACACACGCACACGCATACAGAGGAAAAACATTAAGATTATTGGAAGTTTTTCATAAAATTAGACATACATTTAACCTACAGCTCAATTGTTGTATCACTTTGTTTTTCCCAAAGAAAAATAAAAATTTATGTCAATAAATATTAATATGTAGAAGCTTTATAATCACTAACATTCTAATTGATATTTAATAGATTAATATTTAATAGATCTCATCCAAAATGCAAGTCAACTTAGACATCCACTACAGAAAAATATATTGACAAATTAAGGACTTACTATTTGATACTGAGGTCCTCGGTAGTAACTCGAAACTTTTTCTTAATGCAGGAAGACAAATTTTAAAAGGGTGTATTTTAAGGGGCTGGGGATTTAGCTGAGTGATTAGAGTGCTTGCCTTGCAAGCACAAGGCCCTGAGTTTGATCCCCGGCACCAAAACAAAACAAAAAAAAAAAAAAAAAAAAGGGGGTGTATTTTAATTCCATTCTTATAAAACTCTAAAATTTGAGACGGGGAATGTAGCTCGTTAGTAGAGCTCTTGCCTAGGAGGCACAAAGCCCTGTAGTCAGTCTCCACCTAAAACTGGAAAGAACATTGCGTATTTACAGAAAAAAAGAGCTTTCCGGTTTGAAACAGAGGGCTGAAGTCATAGCAGAAGGGCAAAGGATGTTTCTAGCCCGAAGAAAGTAGTCTAGACCTTTATCCTTGTTGTGACAAAACACTTCAGTCAGCGATCAAATAAGATGAGGGTTTGCATCACAATTTACTCAGTATTCAATCATAGGATATTAATTTTTAAAATTTATTTAAATCTTTCTTAACCTATTTTTTTCATGCTTATGTGACTAGAGAGGCTCTTTAGTGCTCTTAAAATTGTTAACATCAGGAAGATACTTTATAAAATGCCAGTGTAGGTGAGATAGACAATGAAACAAGCATCCTAACTATAAGCCCCTGTATCCTCGCAAAGGAAATGATGAGAACATGAATATCTCTATTTAGGCATAACATAAATGTCTATTAGACATTAAATGCTAAGTGCTATGAAAACATTTAAAAATGTCCTAGAAATTTTCACAATGTATCTTACATGTCATTTCTTAAATGAAGTTTAAAATCATACAATAGAGATCTTTTCAGCTAAAAAATTTCCCCCAAGAGGCTCTGTTATTAATATAAACTGCAGATGCTGGAATTATTAATACTTTCATAATAAATTTAGTTTTTGAAGGAACTCTCTTAAGACACAAATGGAAGTGTTTGGATATGTATAATTGTAGGAATTTCAGAGGAACATAAAAACGTCACTAAGTACAACTCTCTAAGGGCATTTGGAGGCAAAAACACATGTACCCAGTATGTATAATTTTGTATAACCTCTGGGGAACTTTTAAGTCCTGCTTGGGTAATAAAATAGAAATTAAAAAAGGGAGATATTTTCACATATTTTCATTTTTAGCAATGCAAAATTAATCTAAAAGGAAAGCTAGATCTGTCCTTTATTTTCTTCCTTGCCTTTGTCAAGGTTTCTAACAGAATTGACTTATTTGGGGATGTGGTCTTCAAAAGTGACGTCTACAGTAACCTTCAGCAGTTTGTCTCTTAAGAGGCACAGTGACCCTTGACCGACGGCTTGTACAACTGTTGGTCATTCTTTGAACCACACACACACCGAGCCCAATTTGCTGAGTCGCTATGAGTCGCTATGAGTTTCCCCTGCTCGTAATTTTAAAAGATTTAGAAACTGCTTTACTTCTTAAGGTCTACTAAGTGCCACCTTGATGATGTAAAAATAATACAGTTTCCCCAAACAGCTATATTCCTTTCAGCACCTAGTTTATACAGCATTGTTCCAAATCCTCCTTCCCATTCAGGTTTACCACTCCTGGGGGACCCGTGATTTCTGCCTGTTGACTGGACCAGCCAGAGTCGGGTTGGACGTCTCATGCCCAAGCACCGGGCCCAAGGTCACGGGCTGACTGAAGGATGTCCCTGACCCGGGCCCCAGGGGAACAGCAGAACTGGAAGCCCAGAGCTCTATCCTAGGTTTTGACAAAGACCAAAGGAAGGGGTCCTTTCAAGGCACAGCATGATGTCTCACCAGTTGAATGCGCTCCTACATTTTTGAATTGTTAAAAAAGCACAATAAAAAATGAAAACTGTGCACACTAAAAAGCTAGTGTTTGGAGAGAGAGAACAATTCAGACCTGTCCTGTTTCTGACCTAAGATATTGGAGAAAGCTCCAATTTTCCATGAAAATAATCTTTCTTCAACTTATCCCCTCCTTCTCCCACTCTTACTCCTGAGTTAAATATGGCTTTGGTTAAGGAGTCATATGGCTTGTGTAGGTGCAAACAGGCATTTGGAGCAGATTTACCACTTTTGCACGCCCCTTCCTTTTAACATTTAGTTTATTCTACTTTTTCATCACATACATGGAAGAAAATAAGAAGAGTATTCATTTCATATTTTCTGCATATCAAAGAATGATGAATGGACAAGGTGTTTAAGTTCACGTAACTATAAGGCCCACCAAAGCTGTATAGCAGGCTCATTTTCTATTTAATTCAGCACTATGCCATATGTTAAAGAAGATTCCATCCAATGAATTACAGATGGTCTTTTAAATCATTAAACTCAGAATGAAGTAAACTATGCATATAGTTTATGCACATATATATTCGTATGTAAAGATCCATCTATATTTAATGGATCTTTATATATGAAGATTCAAGCCAGGCATGGTGATCCATGCCTGTAATTCCAGCACTGAAGAGGCTGAGGCAGGAGGATTGCTTCAAGTTGGAGGCCAACCTGGGCTACATAGTGAGTTCAAGGACAGCCCGAACTATGTATCTCAAGAAAAAAAAAAAATTCAGCTGGATACTAGAATTCAAACATTAAATGGGTATTTTTGCCCTATATGAATGTAATTCAGTAAAAATCTTTGTCATCAGATTGTAAACCTGTTAGGGTTAGAGTCCCTGAATTGATTTCTTCCATTTAGTTATTGTTTTTTTTTTAAATTTTAAAGTAAGTATTAATATGAATGTTGGAATATAAAGGTTTTAGTAATTGGATTACCAGAATATCTGAACGTCAAAAAAGATATGAAAAATACTTTTATTAGGTTAAAAAGGATTTATTAAGGTCCTAAAATATCACACTTGCCAAAGGGGAGGATCATCTCCCAAAGTCATCTTTCTTCTTTAAATTTGGTTGTCCCAAACCACTGCCATCCATAATACTGCCATCAATTATAGTCTCTGGAAAGGCGTAAGAGGGTTCTTACTTCCTGCTGCAAGAACTCTCCCCTGAAGACTCGGAATGGCACTAAATTATTAGGAAAGAGGAAAGAAAGAATTAATTAGTATTTGATATGGAACATTAGATGTTGATTTATTAGTCAGCACCAACATGAGCTAAGTTTACTGTACAAACCTCAAACCATATCCTTTCCAGGTTCATTCTCGTCACTGCCACAAATTGTGTATGGCCTAACTGATGGTAATTTGTCAGAAACAAACATAAAGAGCTCCCAGTCGGGTGGCAACACAGTGTGGGTGTGTGTCAGTCCTCTTATTAAAATGAGAAGAGGAATACACCTACTGTGGGGGTCTCTGTTTCAACAGAACGGCAAAGAAAGGTGCTACTCACAAGCAACTAAAACAGAAACAAATTAGGGGTCATAAATTATTGCTAGACAACATAGTGTTTAAATCCATAAGCTTTAAAAAATTAACCATGACTGTTTTCTTGAAAAATGTTAAAATTCACATAAAAGGTTGTGCATGTGTGATTAGGTCTTTGTTATGTTGCCAGCTTCATAATTCTGAGTAAAGCTGACCCAAATGTGTTCATTTCACGTGTACATTCTAATGCTTCAGGACCTATTTATCTCGAGGATAGATCATGTTACTTTGTAGTGTTGAAGAAATCCCTGGTAGTGAGCTGAGACACATGGAGATAAAGAAGCTGTGTACATGTCTATAAGTCACTGCACTTTTTAAGACATTCTGAAAATCTGTTTATACATAGGGAACAATGAGCTTCTTTAAACAGGTACATACATTTATTTTACTGTTGTAAGAATTTTACTGTCAACATAATTATCAGAATTTTTTTAAAAAAGCATAAAGGGTTGTACTGAGCAGTATATTAAAAAGTAGATCAAAATATTTAGAAATGAAAGCAAATGTGAGAAAAATTTACCATTAAAATAATTAATGACGGTAATGAATTATAATCCATATAGCATAGCAAGTGTCCATGGGTTTCTGCTAACAGTAATAATCAAACAAATACATGGAGGAGAAGGGAAAGCATTTCCTTTCCATATAATTCCAACTCGCAAACAGAAGGAACGATGAAAATAGAAAATCGTAGTTTAGTGACACCACAATCAAATTTAGTAAGGGTAAGAATGGTCACAAATGCTAAAAGTGGTGTGCAAAAAACGGAGGATGAGAAAATGAGCATCTCTGAGTTCGATCCCCGGCACCACAAAAAAAAAAAAGAAAAGAAAAGAAAATGAGCATCTGTATATTCTTTAGATATCATCCCACAAGAAATTTACTGACGACAAAACTAAACCTATAATTATCAAAGTTAGTATCATTGGAGAAGTAATATGTCAATATTATATACTTCCTGATAAAAATGGGCTGAGAATAGCAATGCTTGGTGGTATTCTCATTAAAAAAAAGTACACAGTCTTCAGGAGGAAACATCAGACAAACGCAAACTAAGGGCCAATCTAGAAAATAAATGACCAGCACACTTCAAACGTCAAGGTCTTGAGAGACAAATAAAGATGGATAAGCACTCTCTGAGTGGAGGAGACCCAAGACACCAGTCAGCTAGTTGGAATAGGCACTCGGGATTGTCTCCTGGAAGGTAAAAAGAACAATAGCTGGACAATTAACAAAATTCAAATAACATCTGTAGATTAGTTGATGGTATTTTATTCACATTATTTGTTAATAAAAATAGGATTATTAATCCTATTAATAAAAAAATTTATTCCCACTTTTCATAGGAAACCTAAATGATGGTGTATGAGGATTTTTTGCATTTGTTTTTCTTTTTGTTAGCTGAATTAATTGAAAATAGTAATTTAAAAGAAGGAATACAAGGAGATAGTAACAAAAACTAGAATGGCTTTGACGCAACTTCTTGAGTTTGATACATTCAGCAGACACAAAAAAAGTATTTCCTGAGCTAGAATATAGAAAATGTATGTAATTTAACTTATGAGGACACTTTACCAGATGTGGTGGGCAGCACCGCGAGGCCCGCACCCTTCTGGGGCATGCACTGCCCAGCTGCCAGTGACGGCCTCTGTGGCTGGGCTTGCTCTGGGCTGACCTCACCTTGAACTCTTGACTCCAGGCACAACTCTTTTGGGGCAGGCCAAGTCCAAGGAGCACAAATGGGAAACATATTTTATAAAGATAAATAAAATATTAGAGTATGATAGTGTAAAAGCTAGAATGCAGAAACACAGCCAAGAATCGGTGCTTTAAGTAACAGAATATGCAAGAAAGTGTGGTTTTCCCAGAGAACAAAGATGAATGACAGCTTTAATTTTTGCTTTCTTTTGCCAATTTCTATTTGCGTTGGTCACAGATTTACTTTATATCAGAATAATATTAGTCTCTAAAAACATCAACAAGTTGAAACTTAACATCATATATCCTGAATCATTAAGGGAACTATAAAAATTGATTCTTTAAAAAGTGTTGAAAAACAGAGTATGTCACCATTAATAACGTCTTCTTTTCCATTCTGCTCTGTTATGGCTTCCACACATCCCGCTCGTCAGTGATGTGCAGCCACGCACGTCTGAGAACTAGCTTGAGATTTTGCTTCTAGGGGTGGAGCATCAGAGTCAAGGTTAATACTCCAACTTCCATCAATGGCTCATAGAGAGAGATACGTGTGATGAAATTTGGGCCAAAGAAATAGGAGCGGAGAGTTTCCTAGACATCTGATGAGGGTAAAATAAAAGTGAAGTATAATATAAACCTCTCCCCCCAAAACATCCATCCATTAGATGTCACTGGGTGTTGTCTGCCACATGAGAAGCACAGAGAAGAGCCATCAGCCTAGAAAGAAGCTGAGACCTAGGAAATCTCCCCTCTAGTCACACCTTTGTGCTCTCAGGTACATCCCACCCTTTATCACTATCACCCTGGAGTAGAAATCCCTTTTGTTGAAGAAAGCTTGAGTTGGTTGACTTATTGCCCATGTTTAAGTGTTTTAATATGATTGGTAATATTCAGGTAACAGAATCACATCATCTTATGACAACATTAAAAATAATTATATTCCCCTGCTAAATAAAGTCAACACATTCAAAATTATTACTCTGTCATTTTCTTCTGGGCTATTGGTACTTGTGAGTTCTGAGGCTCTCTTTCCATCTCAACATATAATCAATAATATGATTGCCTTTCAGTTTCACCAACTATAGAAATGATCCCTGAAAGTATAGCCTTTGCCTTTCAGTTTCAAATACATTAAAATAAGTACTATAAGTGGTTCTTATTAAAAAAATGGTATTCAACATGATATTCAGCCCTTTTGCTCCTATCGCATTATAAATCCTCGAAACACTTCAGTTTTAATCACAACCACTGAGGTCTTCCTGAGAAGTAATGGTTATTGAGAGACTGAATGTACAAACAGAACCGTAGATCACATGTGACAATAGGATCTGACCCACAACCTTTACGGCTACTGTTACAAAGACTAGGGACATGGTCTGCAACTCCACTCCACCCCATCTTTGCCTCCATTGCAGGGCAACCAGAGAAGGCTAATATGCTTCCTCAATAATCGTGTTTCTCTGATTTTCCTGTTTTGATTTTAAACTATTTCCATAAGTTAAAAACTGGCTAACAGTCGTGAGGATAGCATCAAACAATGCACCCAATTTATAATTATTTCCATATAAACAGTTTTTAATCTTTCATTTGCTTATGGTTATTTTTCTCCCTCAGGTTCTGCAGACAGATTTGTTGCATACAACGACCCCTCAGAGAAATTCAAGCCTGCTGGCATATTGTTCTGGACTCTTGCTGTGGGATTACTGCTAGCAGTATGCTTTTTTATTAAAAAATGTAGAGCCTCACATGCAGCAAGTTTGATAGCAGGATGATAAAATGGCAAGATATTTTTAAATGCATGTTTTATGAGACATATGGAATGGAATTTAGATCGGATATCCAGGAAATCACTGTGAGGCTCTGAGTGTGGTATAGACTATTCTGGCCCTAACTGCACCACTCTGTGGGCTCAACATTCCCATCATGTGCTGTGCATCAGGAAAGAAGCAGCAGAAGGCGGTGGTGGCACTGTAGTTTCCATGCTGGGCACAATGCCATCCTCTGCAGGGTAGTTATCTGGAAAAGTCTGTAGATAGCAGATGGGCAATTGGTGGCTAAACAGTGTTGGAGAAGATTGAATCTTTCTCCAATACAAGAGCTTTTTTTCCCTCTACACACATCTTCTCTTTCTGAGAAGTTTGGTTTTGGGTAGGATTAATCTTAATGTAAGATTGCACTCCTGTTCCCCTGAGATTTTATTTATAAACTTTAGAACAAATACACCAAAGTTTATTCAGATGAAGATAGGTTTAGTTGCATTCTCAGCAGATTCCAAAGCTAGATATTAACTACCCTGGACACATGATTTCCCTCTTCATCACTGTCTCCCCACTCTGGTAAAAAAAAAAAAAATCAAAATCAAAAATTAAATATTTGAATTTGCTCCTTTTCTTTTCTCATTATCCAAATCTATGTACTCTGTACACGTTTCTTTCTACTCTCTGTTTCAATCAACATACTCAAAACACTTGCATCTTTTGGTACCTAAAACTTGCCAAGGATGGTCCAAAATGCTGTGGGTAAAAATCTCTGTTATCAGAAGATTATTGATTTATTCAGTAAGGCAAGCAAAGAAACAAGAGCTGTGAGAGAAGTTAGAAGAGTCTGGGTCAAGGTAGACAGAGGATTGGGGAAATTAGAAGAAAGATGTTCACTCAGATTAAGGATGAGTGGTCAGCCAGGGCTTCTGGAAGAGCGGATGCATGCGATGAGTGTTAAAGGATGAGTAAGTAAAATAAGATTTCCTTCTAACCTGTGTGACGTCTGTAACTGCACAGAATCTGTGCTTCAAACTTTCCTCTGCTTGGTTGAATGTGTTGATGTCACTGTCTGAAATTCATATTAATAGTTGTACAAGTGGCCCCATATTTTAATTTTGTCCTGGACTCAAAAAAGTATGTGTCCTTTCCTGGCTCTGTGCTCTGCTTTCTGGCTATCAAGGGAGGAGCATCTTTGTTCTTCTACCATGTTTTTGACTTGGATTCAACCGACCATGGACTGACACCTCTGACAACCATAAGCCAAAATAAATCTCTCCAGCTTTAAGTCATAGATGTTAGGCTTTTTGTCCCAGTGACAGGAAAGTTGAATAATACAGTTCATGACAAGCAAGTGCTCACTGAGTTGTGTAACATGAAGACTACTGAACAAGAGTCAAAATAGTTTATTGTACTTTTAGAAAACATGCCAGATTTCAGTAGGTTGAAAGTAAAGACAGAATGAGGGTGCAGCAATAGGTGGTAATTCATTATAAGAAAGAAAGAGGAGGCCATGACAGTGAAGGGTGTTTTATATCTTTTGGTTGCAAAATGATGGTAAGACATTTGATCATGTTCATGCTCTAAGGAAAAATAAGAAAGTGGAGAGGGTGGTGATAATGACAGAAGAAAAAAGGAAGCTCTCGGGCAAAGCTCCAATGAGATAATGGGAGCATCTTGTCAGCCCTGTTTGTTTCTTCAGTTTCACTGATAGCCTCCTCATCAACTACTTAAAATCATCCATTGGTACCCACCCAGCACTAATGCTGTATCTATGTCCTTGCCAGTGGCCGCATTTAATTATTACTACCAGTAGTCACGTCACTACACTGTCTCTCGAGGTTTTTAAGTATCTGCTGTCATTAATGTGCACTTCCTTCATCTTGATATAAGAATTTTTTGTAACTTTTGACTGATGAAGGATTCTTCCATAGAATCCTTCTAAGATTTACTTTTCTCAAAAACCTTAAGTATAATTTTCACCCATACTTGACAATTAAAATACAGAATTCCAGCTACGTTTTCTGTTTCTCTTATGCCTTTTGTATTAGTCAGTTTTTCAGTGCTGTGACAAATAACTTGAGATACACAACTCAGAAGCGGAAAGTTTTATTTTGGCTTGTGCAGTCAGAGCTTTCAGTACATGGTCAGCCTGCTCCACTGATTTTAGGCCTCTGGTGAGGAAGAAGCATCATGACAAAATGTCTGGAGGAGAAATGCTGCTCACCTGCAGCAGTCGAAAAGCAAAGACAGAGTATGTGTCGGTGGGCTTTCTCCTCCCTTTCTTCATCCACGCTCTCACTCGACTGAACAGTGCTAGCCACATCCAGGGCACATTTTCCCCATCAGTTCGCATTCATAGGCCAGTTCTCTCTGTAAACACCCTCGTAGACATACCCAGAAGTCTGAGTTAAGGTTTCCTAGGAATTTCCCAATCCAATCAAGTTGCAAATCAAGATTAACTGTCACATTCACGTACTCATACTGAGGAAAAAAATCTACCATTTTATTTGCTTATATGTGACATATTATGATTTATATCATGCAATTTGCCATTCTTATCTTAATATTAGGGTTCTGAAATTGTGTTGATGTGTCTCTGGAGACAATGGCAAACTCACAGGGGCCTCACGGCATATTTTAAAATTTTGAGGAGAACACAATTTTCTGGACATATGGCCAATACTGTTAAAATACCAACCTTCAAGTAACGGATGGTTTTAACGTTTGATCACACAATATTCCTTTCCGTAACATCACACCTTTGCAAAGAAGAAGGTGTTTTGATTATGATGAAACCAGGTACTCTGAAAACCAATGTAGATCAACAGATGAGGACTGAGAAACTGTGAAGTGCCCAGCAGCTGAACACTTGCCATTACTAAGTAACTGTAGTTACTTAATCACAAAATAAAATATTATTTTTCTTTCAATCTGTGTGTATTATCTTTTTCAATTACTCATTAAGTAGTTAAGACAGAAACACTTATGCTTTTTGGACTGAACTACTTAATAAGTATAAGCTATGAAGTATTCTGGAGAACTGTGAAAATATCGCTGGAATAATAGACGCTGTGTGGACTGGTAAAGCTTGAGGACCTCTTCATGTCAGAGTAGAGACTCTGGATAAAGCCACTGTTGGCTTTCTGGCCAGCAGTATAAAGTGTATCTTCCTTAAGATCACAGTTCAGCAGGGCAACAGGCTGGTGAAACTGCTCTTTCCTACCGGGCCTCTTCTCTGGGGAGAATCCTTGTGAAACACACAACAGGCCCTGGCAGTAGAATGGCCCTGGAATGGCAAGGAGTCGGAAATAATGGTGGAGAAACTAAGAGGCCATGCGTGTTTAGACTGAAGCCCTGCTCCTTATAAAGGTAAAGATGCCCATTGAATTTCTTTGTCAGAATGTAGTCCACTATGTAAGTTAATGTAGCATTTGTGCAATGTGTTATGGCACGATAGGACTACATATTGTAAAACTAATGTTTCAATTGAAATGCAAATTAAGATATTCCTTTTTAAAGATATTTTTCAGTGTGGTTTCCAAAGAATGAACTCTTAAAACGTTGATAATTAAGGAAACATATCAAGAAAAAATTTGATTTAAGTACCCTCTCTTTCATAAATTTATTATTCTCTACCCTTTGACAATATTATTGGTTTTCAGGTTTTGCAAAGGTAACTGTTCTTGTCAATTGGCTCTGTCTGCCAGCAGCCTCATCACCTGCTCCATTATTGAGAAAGTTACTTTTCTTTAGAAAATTCACTGTCACTTGGTGAAATGTGTCACCTTTTTTATTATTGTTCTCAATGGCCCAAGAGCACTAGTGATCAATGGTCATCATATCTGAAGGATGTTGAGTCTGCTTACTTAAATCTAATGCTATTTGTGTGATTTCAGATAATGTGTCTCTTGGAAAGGGAAGGCCAAGTCTATCCGAACATTTATGAAGACATAAATATATGCGTTGCTATAAAACACTTTGCATTTGTATAGACTTGTATTTGAGATCCATCCAGAGTCTCATCTAATGATGAACATTTGTGATACATTTTTCTCATCTTAAAACTACCCATATTTGTTTTCATACTGTGAATGTATTTTCTAACTCTTTAAAATGTTTCAGGTTTGCATTGTCAGAATACTGTAATTTAAGTCACATGTTGGGAATACATTTTCCAAAGTGTGTCAAGATGGGTTTATAATTCAGCATGTGACAGCATAGATATTTATAATTTTTCCTCCTCTTTGCTCTCTAAATGAAAATTTTCTCTCAGGCTTTTTAAAGAAAAAATTCCCGAAGGCTCTGCTAAAAAATGTCAGATAGGTTTTGCCTGGGACAAGTGACCATTATTTATATTATGCTCCCATGGATTGTTCACATATTCTACTCTACTGATTTATTGATTTAATTTTTTTCATTTATAAACAGACTGGCCTGAAATTGAATCCTTCTGATAATTTAAGTATAGCTGTTTGGTCGCTTAAGAAGACAGTAGCTTTTCAACCAAAACATTTATATTAATTTACAGTTTCAAGGACACACGATTTATTTGTTTGACAGGTGTGTGTCGAGTGCTGCTTTGTGCAAAGCACCAGCAAATGCCGGCCTTTGAAAATCAGCGAAACCTGAATCTTGTTCTCAAGATACATTAGACTTTTGTTGAGAAAATCGACAGATATCTAAAAATGTGCACAAGTTTCAATAATGGCGTGGAAAAGAGGGCGCAAGACAGAAATGCTTGTAAGTGAAAGAGAGATTCCTTGTCTACAAAGCTTCAGATAAGAATATCCTTTTAGAAGGTGGAGCACCTGTGTATGTGTATGTGTGTGAAATACACATTTTAGATACAACAAAATTTAAAAGTCACTTTAATTCTAGCTTTGTAATAAATCATGGGCTAAAACAAGTTTGTATTTTCTTCCAACCTCTTTCTCATAAATTTAATTTTAAATAGTCCTAATTAAAGGAAAATATAACTTTGTATTAATTTATTTTAATTATATAAATACATATAGTTAATTATATAATTTACTATTTTCATTATAACTTTAGAGTTTATAGAATGCTACATTTCTGCGTAATCATTGTTTAAAATAAGAGTATAACATTTCCTACACAGGATCTACTATTCTAATTTTCTTCTACTTTTACTCATTCTGATTGCATTACTACACTCTTTTGCATAGCTTGTTTTGCAAAACTTAGT